>JACCGJ010004517.1:0-12873 GCA_013407085.1 Atriophallophorus winterbourni
CTGATGTATGAAATTATAAACTTTATTTTATTTTAACGGCCTGAATATCTACTCAGTACGAAAGACCGTGTGAATCAAACCCGGATGTTGTTTCGTACGTTAGACGAAAAACAGCTTCCACAGTAGTATCTGTTAAATACTTTTTCTAGTTTGACAAAGAGAATAAATGTTTATAGTATTGTGTGTGTAAGTCAGTGTAACATAGACGAACCATGCAATACACGAAATGAAGACGAATACCTTACATTTTAGGGGCATCAGTCTTTGCCGATTTCTGCCTAGCGGTTATTCTAGTTACCGAATTATAAAAAGTCTTACAAAAACCATAAAATTCATGGCATGCAAGTCTTGACATGTTGAAAAGTTCGTTCCAAGTTCAAACGCGTTCGGAAGACTATGGTGCTGTTTGGTACCTTGATCACGCCGGACCAGTTGCGATTGAAAGTCGCCGAAGATCAGACGCTTTCTATAATGCACAATAATTATCTGCAGAAATGGGTTAATCGGGTTAGGTACGAAAACCTTAACGAATGTTACAATGTTTTCTAAATCTTGAGTATTGAATATGACTCTCCCACTACTAGGGTCTCTAAGTAATGAATACGCTATAGATATCGAAGTTATTCTAAATCATCTATTCTATAGTTAGTCAAAATCAAATTTTCAAACATTGAGAAGACCGCACTAGCAGTACATTCGTTTCTAGAGGAGATATGAAAGCCATTGCCAGTGACCCTACGATTTGGTATACACTTGATCTTGACCTCTCGAATTTGGTGACACCTTAAGAAGAAGAAGAAGAAAACTTTATTCGTTAACACGAATTTTCAGCTAATCAAATTAGTTTAAATACAAATTTTTAATGCAAATAAGAGAGATGTCAAGCTTTGATGGGAAAATTTGAGATTGCCAGGCACATTCAAATCCAATACAGCTGCGGTTTCGTCTGCAGGCATTAAGCTTTGTGATGTAAGTTGGTGAAAAGTCACGCTGCACGATTTCTAAACCCCCATGTATAAATTTTCTTTCGCATTTTTCTGACCGGCGCAGCGAATTCCCCATCCTTTAAAATATAAATATTGCGCAGCATTTGAAGCGTGCGGGCATTGAACGTCCTTCGTTCACATCGCGACATGTTGAAGCGTTTCAAAAACAAAAGGTTTCGTGTTGACTGAAAAAATAAAAAGGCATGAAAATATTAATGTTGAGCACGGCCGATTCAAAGGCCCCGCTCCAAAAAGGAGAAGTATCTGCACGAAGGGGATGAGAGAATAATCTTCCGCTGTTGATCAAATATCATTGCATTAACCTGTGACTCACACATATCGAACGAGTATTACCAATCGCTATGCGTCATGCTAAATTGATTGTTCGTCCCGAATTGTTGTGTTCACAGACTCCATACGGTATAAAACCATTAAATCAAAGTGCGTTGATAATGTATATTCATGTTCATCCTCGATTGATTGAGCTAAACAAAAACAACATCATGTGATGAGCTCATGGAAAATTCCTTTTAAACCCTGGCATGTCCTCTCGCTAAGCGGTTGAAAGCTCTATTGTACTCATCAATCTAATTTGGATTCCTCTGTATTTGCATGAATATTTACGCATAAAAAGTGAGTATTGTACATCAAGCTTGCCATATTAGTTATTGTAGTTCCGAGATTCAGGGCCAAAACATCTTCAACATGAACGCCGATTTACGGTATCATTCGTGTCAATGATCCCAAATTAATGTTTAGCCTTTTGGAATGGGTTGGTTGGTTTTGGTTTTGGTTAATATTTGGTTAAAATCCATCTTTGATGAGTATTTGGATCATCACATATTCCAAATCCAATGTGCACGAGAGTTTGTAGCATTATTTCGAAAAGAAATATTTCCTGCAGTACGTAGACAAATCAAATAGGTTGCACGCTTTCATAAAGATCAGTGTCTGTATGACGAAGATTGCTCATGCACTTCCAGTTTGGTCTGAGGCAACTCCATTTTGAGAATGGTTTCATTGCGATTTCATGTAACTATTTTAGCAAATTTTGTATCCTCATAAGAATTTTATCACGAAAGACAGTACATTTTGAAATTAATATCACGAAAATGCTAGAGTGTTTTCCATCTCAAGTAGAAAAATTTTTTTAGTACGTCTAGATTCAATCCATACATTTTAAATTCTTGACTTGGTTGCTATTTAATTCAACAGGTGCTAACAACGAAATTACATTTTTTCAGACCGAAAGTTTTAAAATATTTCTCTTATTATGTCGAGAGCAGTCAACTAACTTATCTTATAAAGGGTCAGATTATTTCTGATAAAAGAGAGGTTATTAACATGCAAGTACCGACCGAAAAGCGTTATAACGGATTTATCGCGATCAGTCAGTCTGCCAACGAAACCTCAATCCGCAATGAGTGCAAATCCAATAGAAACAGTATGAGTCACACCCAAGGTAAAGGATATATATTGCTGATAATCTTAACCAAGAGCAAATCCCAAATCCTGTGCTTCTGTTGCGAATCATCGTTGCATTTTGTAAATATATAAATTGATATGTTACTGATGAGTAGTCAATATAAAAAATCAAACGATTCGAGAACTGGTTTTTCGTCTGTTCATTCGATCGCTTTACAACGTTAATTTTAGCTTCTATAAAGTTTTCTAGTTCAAACATTGTTGAGAAAAATGTGATTGCCATAACCTATTTTTAATTATGAAACGTCTTGAAAGGATGCGCTACAAGTTTCACGATAATAAATTTTATGTGGGCTGTGGCTTTAATTGCTATTGAGCGAAAGTTTTGTCTCCAAATAAGACAGGATGAGTCAACTGCCTACTGTTTCTTGAAGTGAACTTGCTCTGTTATAACCCCGGAAATATAGAAACATTTTTTTTATGTTAAATGCAAATACTTAAACAAAATTAAGTATATTAGCATCAAGCTTTTTCTCACCCACAAGGCTAGAACGCTTCCTAATTCCACGAAAACAAATTGCCGTGATGAAGAAATCAAGAAAGCCGAGAAGATATATTCATTCATACAATCAGGATCCACATGTTTTGGAACGGTTTGAACTTTTCAAATAGAGCGTGAATATTTATAAATAATCGAGATAGGCCTGGTAAGTATATGAAATTAACACACGTGTCCACAAAAATATAGATGGGTTAAACATTCGTTTTCAGCGATTAGTTCGCACATGCACGCAAATTATTAAACACACACGATAAATCGTTTCGTGCTGTTTGCACTCACGAGGTGCACCCGATAAAATCGGGATTCCTGTGTTTTAATACGACGTCAAATTTGTAAATATGGGTGCGAACTTATATGCTTGACACTGGCACTTGTAGCTATTATCTCTGATGTGCAATAACACCTATAGTTGAGTTTAAACACAGTTTTGACATGATACTCCGCATTGGCTTGCGTTTGCGCCATACAAAAATGACACGGTTCGTGCTGTTTGAGCTCATCAGCTTCTACTCTATGAACAGTATCTATAAGGTTTGATATTGTTAGGACATTGCAAATAGGTCGTGCAAAGTATACGGCTCTTTAAGACATAGCTGGTACGGAAACACTCTACACATGTCACACAAACAGATAGATAGGTAATACATACGGTCTTGAATAAACAATCCGCATTTGTAACCATTTCCGCAACCGAAAGCACAAAACTCATTTAGTGCTGGTAGTATTTTATCGAGTGAGGACAGAAAGATTATGATCCGCGTGCGTACAATCAGTGATGAAATGGTAAGCAGTGGTGTTGAACAATGTGAGTTTCATTGGCATTCTCACACATAAGAGATAATGCATACCTGAACTATCAAACCACGTTTCACACAAAATTTGATAAAATGTTTGACAGGTTATATATTACTAAACTTTGTTTTACTACAAGACAGCTGCAAATGTGAGTCAGCATAGGCAAATGTATCGCGAACATTCGAAGCAGTGAACACAAATTCACCGATCAATGCAGAAGCATGATCGACATTCTTTGACTAAAATTAATTTTCATCAGGAAAGTTGAACTGGGGCAGTTCAATGATAATAGCCTGATAAGAATTCGAATGAGAGTAACACTGATTTACGTAATTTCATGTGCACTAAGCTGTTATGTATCATATTCTGTGTAGCGCATTGAGAAATAAGTTTGATATATTATAAGGCTATTTCAAAACTAATTTCATATACGTACATATTGTTTTAAAAAACATGAGTTATATTTATATATCTGTGCTCAGGATTTTGGCATTAAAATCATTTTTGAGTGAGCGTCATTCTTGTTCTTCGTTTAAGGTCTTCAGCACATAAGTATTTATTAGCTGGCAGAATACGTTTGCCAGTTGGCTATTTTCAGAAACATGATTCATATGCTGCTATCATCGAAGTAAAGAGTAAAAAGCAAAACACACGTTTGAGTAGAATCACATTGAAATTTGAGGTCCGAAAGTATCATACCGTTTTTCTTCAATTTAAATATGCATCGAGTGTAAAGCTTACGAACTTGATAAA
This sequence comes from Atriophallophorus winterbourni, assembly GCA_013407085.1. Taxonomy (NCBI): domain Eukaryota; kingdom Metazoa; phylum Platyhelminthes; class Trematoda; order Plagiorchiida; family Microphallidae; genus Atriophallophorus; species Atriophallophorus winterbourni. Next base: position 4,522 of record JACCGJ010004517.1, read on the forward strand.
CAAATATTGTAAATCAATCAATGATCAGCGTAAAATGACTCTGTTTCCATGTGAGTGCAGTGAGATGCAAGTGTTGTTTCGAAAATTAAAAGAGCAACTCTTACTGTTGATGAATATTGACAGAGAATTCTGTATCAATTTTGCAGGCCATGTTGAAACATATCAACAGCTATACGTTAGATTGAGGTTGCGTGTAAGCGCAGTGTGACAACAAATCTGTAACCGAGAAAGACTATTGAACCTTGCAAATAAGACTATTCCGACGAGTTTCCATTGCGAGCGCCAACTAGGACGTTTTTCTCTCCGCAAAAACGACCTTGAACAAATCACATATTGTTGCATCCTGCGCATAAAATACAATCACAACCACTCACTAAAGTAATTAACAAACATCGGATGCAAACATCACACAAGATGTACGAAGACGGTAACGCTGTGGCTAGGGGTGTTGTTAACTACTTGAGTATACTCCTTCCAACGGCGATTGTAAACACTGATTGGAAAAGTAAACGATGGGGATCAATATGTGTCCTTAATTTTCGGGACGATTTTGATTACCATGATGACTTGCCATGATATTCAACAGTGCGTGATATACAGTGCGTAATTCTGCAATCTAATATAAGGCAGAAAAAATAAACACGATTTCAAGGTTATTTAATTCATTAACAACGTTTCGTTATTCTATTTGACATATCTTATTCTTATTTTAAATAAATGTTTAGTAAAATATAGTTTGCTTCTGAGGAGAATCTTTGTGATATAACATACGGTCTCTTAACAATATACTATATTACAAGGGTTAGGCTATCAGTGTTCACTAGGCAGTATAACACAATGATAAAAATTTCGAAAAAGATCAATAAATAAATGAATATATACGTGTACATAAAACCTTTTGGGGATGTCTTCTTATTGACACGTAATATACTGATTAGCAAAGCAAGTGTCATACTGTCCCTTCTCATGCGACATTATTTGCGAATAAAGCAAACCGGCCTTGAAAATTGATAATTTGCAGCTCGATCAATTTATTTGAATTTCTGTAATGTTGATAAAAATTTTATTTTGAGGTGATGTGAGAAACATTATTTATACGCTGGGTCTTACCAACTTTCTAGTTCAGCTGCTGAAAATACAACATGATATGCTCTTGCGCTTTAACGAAAAGAGCCAGCAACAACATAATACCGTTAGCATTATTTTTGAATCACATTATTATCAATGTTTGCAGTAATTGGTTAACATATGGCAATTTGGCGTCATCCTCCTCAATGTAATGAAATCTTCGTTATTAAGTCCAAACTAATCACATGAACTTGAGAGCCGTTTATACCTGAAACAAGAAAATCGTGTGAGCGTACAAAATTTGCGCTTTTGCAAATCACGCATATTTCAAAACCAGTTGATTCCTGTCTGCACAATTCTGTCAAATGTGTCCTAACAATCATGTTGTTTGTTAATTGAAAAGTTTGCAACGATCTATAAACAAATAGATATAATCAACTCAAAAACGGTCACTGTTTGTAAGAGTCGTTGTTTAAATCTAAACGTCTACGTCCCGCTGTTTGCTCACACGCTCAACACTCGGAGCTGCGCCAATGACTAATTCTTGCTTCTCAAATCGAAATGAGTTTAAGCACAAAAGCTTATCACTCCAAGGCTGTCAATACAAACAGAGTACATATGTAGCGCAGCGTTTTTCATTTCTAATACGTTACTCACGAGCCCGGATTATACAAGGTCTTATTGCTTTTTTATGAAATGTGCATTTTTACTTTTTGTTAAAAACCCGTAGCTAGTAGGTGAATATCAATCACACATCCTTTTTACTGCACTGCCTGAATAATATTTGGATAAAGATCACAGTGTGGATCTGATAATGTAAAATTAATAATGTTGCAGTTGGACTCGTTCGAACGATGTAGACCATGGATGTACATTATAATCGTATGTGTTTTCATGTACAAAAATTTTCGAATGACTAAATAATCTGATTTTGGAGGAACAATCTCCAAAGCTGCGCTTCCAATGATAGACAGAAGTCAGTCGTTCGGCGCCAGTTGCACGCCGGTGGCGCGATTTGCGTTCATCAGTTAAAAGCCGTATCTGCACCTCCCCAGTTTGCAGACGACGCATTACACATGCAAGCGATAAAGAGCAAGTTCTACCCAGATCTTTTGGAAAAAGTATTGTACCGCAAGTGAGGTCTTGGATTAGCACATATTGTGCTTTGGTTTGTGCTCTCAACCGGTTCAGGTTGAAAAGATTACCATCACTTCGCGTTTGTATGAAATTGCCTTCTGTCCTCGTCCTAAAAGCGTGCTTTAGTAGCAGAGCAAAAAATGCCGAACAGCGTTTGAACAAGAACACACCCTTGTTTGATGCTTCGGTGAATTTCAAAGTCTTCTGAACTGAAACCGTTAAAAAGGGCTGAGCCCTTTATGACTGAGTGGAACGAAATAACGTGTTTGAGCAGTCTTGGGAGACAGCCTACCAAATCAAGCATTTTAAAAGATCCTTGCTGCTGACGTAGTCGAATGCCTTCATTAAATCAATGAAAACAGCGTATATTGACATGCGCTGTTTCTGACAATTTTTTTGAAATGTTCCAAGGCAGAAGATCATGTCAATGGTTGATCTTTTCATGCGGAAATCACTTCGAGATTTGCAGAAAACTTAATCAGCTAAAACGTGTAGCCGCATCTGTAAGACTTCAGCAAATAATTTTCCCACAACATTCAGAATGGAGTTTCTGTGAAATTGTTGCAGTCGACTGTATCACTATTTTCCTTAAATAGCGTGACGATCTTTGTGTCTCGCATCTCTTGTGGGACACACTTCTCCTGCCAACACTGAGGAAGCAAATGGTGAAGAGGTTGTAATAATGCTGCTGATGAGCTTAGACGGATCACCGCTGTCACCAAGTAACTTTCCATTCGGTAAGCGGTCGATTGCCCTATTAAGCTTATCAAGGGTAAGGGGAGAATCTAGATGTTCAATGGTTGGCAAACACTCGACATTTTCAACTACATGCGGTAAAACCGTAGTGTCCCTAGAGTAGAGAGAGCAAAAGTGCTCTACCCATATTTTTTCTGCTGAGTTTTGTCGACAATCGGGTTACTATATACAGACTTAATGGGAGCCGTTGTCAGTTTGTTTGGACAAATGGCTCTCGTGATCCCATCATAAATACCGTGAACATTTCCAGTATTCGCAGCTTTTTGGATACTAAGGCTTATTTCTGTCCAATAGTCATTTGCACATAGTCTTGCAGTCAGTTAAACCTTATTTCTATCTGCTATTAAAAGTCGTAATTTTTCAACTGTTGGCTTACCAATGAACTTCAAGAATGCTGACGGTTTCTCATTCAAAGCAGCATTCATCTTAGAAAATTTTGCTTCAAACCAGTCGCCCGTTTCAGCTTCCTTCAAAACCTAAGTGAAAAGTGCGAATCGGTATATACAGCTAGATATCGATTCCCAGTTTTCTGAATCCAAATGAAGTGGGGTTGTCTTGTTGAACTCGGCTGTGAAGGCTTTTGCAAATCGTGCATCTAAATTAGGTTCAAACATGCTAGCAACGTCGATCATTGGTTCAGCCATATTACAAATGTCAGTTTGTAGGACAACATGCAATCAACGGTTTCCTGTGAAGCTGGAAAAATTCGATGAGCTGACATCTGAAACGATTTGTGTGATGATCATTTGCTGAGAATCGTTTCGTATAAGCATTTGCGATATATTGACTGTCGTGCTGTCAAAAGTATTGCACATGTATTACACGTCACATTTTTTGCGAAAGGTATAATTAACGGAATAAAGTGAAACATTTTATTATGGAAAAATTTATTTCCTGCGAAACGACTGACACTTTAATCAACATTACTGAATTGGAATCCTGTGTTGTGAAGTGCATATACCATCCATGAATGAGAGAAGATTAATTTCATCGAGAAAACATACGTTTTGACAAGAAACAAGCCGTGAGGTTCAAATTATGCTTTCGGTACATTCCTTCGAATTGAACCTGCTTTTGTAAATTCCATACAGAGAAACAATATAGAGACGAAACCTTTTGAAGATGGATCTAATTGTTATGTGATGTTACGTGCTGAAATGTAAAGCATTTTTTTGATAAGAAAGCGTGTTTAAATAAATAAGCCAGATTAGTTCATTAAAGAGAATCAAGATCAAATGAGCCATACCGTATATTTTCTTTAAGCAACGCATACAATAATAAATTACTTCAAAGAAAAAATCAGATTATGTACACTGACAAGAATCATTTGAGTATAATTTGATTTTGTGCTTGTGACTACTCGTCATTAGAAGAAGAAGAAAATAACTTCATTCGCGTACACGAAATTTTAGTAATTAAATTAATGTTTGTACAAAGTTAAGAAAAATTAAAATGTATAAAATCACACAAGTATGATCCAGGAAATGTTTCGCATTATAAATACGCTACGTGGGCCAAATTACTGTGAGGTTACCCAGGTCTAACGGGCATGTGAATGAAATTTGAAAACGAAGTTGGAAAATTAACGAGGAGATCTCAACATCGTTATCAAATTGTCAGGCGCACCTTCTTCTCTGAAACAGCCAGCAATTGATTAACGATGTATCGTGTCAGGTAATGAAAAAACGTTTTTGAATTAATTTGTTCTTGAATAGAGAATAAAATATTTTCTTCGGGTGGTGTAAAATTATTTGCAGGCAACGATGGTCTTGTCAGTAGATGTGAACCATCAGAAGAAATGATTTTGATCAATCTCTTGCATTCACGGAAGCGACGATCGACAATAGTGTCTCGAATTAAATCCGCGGAAACACAGCTCAAACTTGAGGTAAACTTAATATCTATTCTGATCAGCATAAAATCCTTTTCCTTGAGTTTACGAAGAATTATGGGTGTGGAACGATGCAAGAAAAAACAAAGAGTTGAATTACATTAGGTGAGATAGAGATAGCACGGAGTGTAGTAGCATAGAATAACAACCGGCGAAATTTCAGGAATTATGTGGTCACATGTTTTCTCCAGATAAGACTGTCGGATAATGTGAAGTCAAGGTAATGGAAGCTAATACATCTTTCAAACACTAAGCCATTCAATGAAAGACGCGGAGTGTTTTGATGCGGAGATGAACATCGCTGTTCAGTCATTTTAGAAAATATCATTTCGTTGCTTTCTTGAGGATTCAAAGATAAAACAAGTGTCAATGACCAATGACCAATGCTTGTTATCATTGATTCTGCAGCATGTTGGTTGACTCGACTATTGTGGTTCAATGCGACGGCAACGTCGTCGGCGTATTTAATAGTACTTGCGGAAGAGCTTCAAGGAAGATCAGAAATGTTAATAAAAAATTTAATCGGGGAAAGTGTTGCACCCTGCTGCCCTTCAAGATGGTATATTGAAAACCACCTTTGAAGTAGGATGTAATTCATTGAATAATGGTTGATGAAACACTAAATTCAGATAATTTTCGGAGAAAGGAACTTCGCACAGCATTGTTAAAAGCATTGGTATAATCCAGAAAACGAAGTTGCACAGCTTTCGATTTACTGTCAAGAGAACGTGAAATATTATCTGTAAGGTAAGCTACAGCATCAACTGTTAAATGATTTTATGGTATGCAAAATGATAAGCATCATATAACTAACAACTGGAAGCCATTCGTGGTAACACACTACTTTCTAGTACTTTAATCAACTGCGATGTGCACGCGATCGGGCAGTATTTACCAGAATCTTTCTTGGGAGTCGGGGTTAATTGGACAGATTTCCAACAGTCAGGCTTAATTCCTCTTTCCATGTAATGCATGCGACCGGTGCCGAAAGTACACCAGCAGATTCCTTCAATACAATAAGGTTAGCGTTTATCTGGTCCAGCAGCCTTGGAGCGTGAGACAGGCGAAAATGCACAAAAGACCTCAGGTATTGGAATTGGAGGAACAAGATGGCTGCAGAAAGATTTTCTTTTGCCTTCCATTATCAGCTAGTTGTGGCACGGAAGGTTCTTTTGAGGAATTAATGTCGGAAATACATGGAGTGTTTTCATTGTCTTATCCAACAATTTGCTCAAGCGCACGTAATGTGTGACGACTGTCTTTGGTGCCAAGAAGTTTATTCGTAGACACCTTCTCGAGACCACAAATTTTAAAATTAATTGAATGGAAATTCGCGCAAAAACGTTTCGATCATATATTTTAGAAGCTTTCTCTTTTAGACTACGTAGATGCTTTAGGTGGGCGGAGAGAAAAGCGATGAGGACTAACAAAATTAGATTCATTTGAACAAAAAACGTCACAGCAAAAATTGAGATAGGATGTTAAAATATCACACACTTTAGAGACATCATGTTCATGAAAAATTTCGAAATCAGTGATATTGGGCCTATCTCTGAGGGATAAAATATGGACATGTTCGCAGGTGCTAGTAGTCACCCTTCTGCCATAGCTGCGGGTTCGGTATTTGTGTCCAGTACCTCCATAAATTTTAAATAGATGTTTGATTACACAGTGGTCCAAATTAACTATGGGATCAAACTTGCGAACATGAAACATTCTGGGTGCATTGGTGAACGATAAGTAATGACAGAATTCAAAATTCTTTGAGAAATGAACAATATGTTTGAGAGGCAAGAGATGAAACATAGATAAATTGGAAATATTGAGGTCATCAACATGTCAAAGCAAAGAATTTTGAAAAGGAGTATGTACTATCAGGGTTTTATCATCGAATGCTTGAGAAGTGTCAGATTGACTATTGTGACGACATAAATATTCATCAAGAAAGTGATTGAAAATAGGAAAGATGACGAGGTTTACACTCTACAGATAGGCGAGATTTATCAGGATTATTAAAAGTAAAAATCTGTTTCCTAGAAGAACACCAGTCCCTTCGAATGGAAGTTTTATCTGCACCATCCGTTTTGACAAAGAAAAAGTCCAGTCAAGTCGAGGTATACGGACTATTTCTAATATCGGACTGCTATTATCAAGTATCAACAACAATCATCGTTTACCATGAGCATGTAATAATTTAATAAAATTAAAAAATTCTGATTTGAAGTAGATTTTGTATCCTGAAATGTGAGCAGCGCATGAACAAGAATTATCGTAGCACCTAGTTAGAATCTACGTTTTCTAATACACATTGTATTCATTCAGCATTCATAATCGTGGTTTCCTTGTAATTTTTTTTATTTTCTCAGGTTTCCTAAGTGAGACTGACTGGAAATTCACCATCAACCGATTGAAATTTATTACAAGAGTTACAACTTGAAAGACTACACGATAAGATATACCGTAAAGTATATGTTACTATATTAAAACCTTCTATGTAGGAATAGAAACTCACTAGTCCAAAACGTATTTAATTGATTAGAATGTTCTCGATTCACATTGGTTGAAACATATTCTGACAAATTTCATTGGTTAATCTCGCATAAATATAAAAGAACTGAGGCACGCCCTATCTAACACATCTTACGCGAGTTGAGCTCAAAATACTAACTTACGTTTAGTTCCGGTATAATCTTTCTCCAAGAATGAGCGTTGTATTTGAGAGAAACCTGGATTTTGTCCGTGGTCATATACTCAGAACACTAATTGCGATTTTTCTATTTTTTACAGCAGTGTCTACAAAAGAAGGTGAGTTAATTTGTAGTCACCTATATCGGCGTTTGGGAGAATTTTTTCCTAAATAAGTAGGAAGATGTTACGCAAAATCCTTAAACACAGTAGCCAGAAACGACCGGATTTTTTAAGTGATATTCATCTGCTAAGGTTTCCTATCATTAAAGGACCTAATACTGAAATTTCAACATATTTCTAATCAAAATGATCATACTTCTGCGTTATATTTCAACCAATATTCATGATTCATATCAAGCACATGAGACAGTGAGCAAATTTAGTAGGCTAATTGTATTTCCCAATTCATTCTAATAATCGATCATTCAATTTCACTCAAGTATCGCAATTATTGTTCATTAAAACAAATTGCCCGAACAAAAGAATGCATTTTGCACTAAGTGCGGGTTTTGGTATAGGAAATTCACCAGGCTATTACGAAGATTGCTCAACGTTGCACAATTAGAAATTAAATATCATGTGTCATCGTTTCTGTTACGCTTCCTTTCTGTATATACAAAGCAACTGGATTCACGTATTGTTTTTTGTAAATTGTATTTCCTACAGAAAAACTATACCGATGTTATGTATGTGAAAACTGTCCCAAAACACCCTCACATCCCGAAAGGACAAAACAATGCATGTGCTGCTTTGTGAGTTCAAAAGCCCGTTCCAAATGTTCATGATATATATATATATATATATATATATAT
>JACCGJ010004518.1:0-21666 GCA_013407085.1 Atriophallophorus winterbourni
GTTCCACCAGAATCGAACTGTTTAGTCATTGAAAACGCTGAGGATCACGAAATCATTATGCTCTTGTGATGTTTATCCATGATCGACATCTACGGATGGAGACCAACATAAGTGTATCTGCGAAAACCTAGCATTCTTTCCAGCGGATGAACTTTTATTACTTACACAACTTCGTGATAATAAAAACAGGATATAATCAACGGTTCCCAGAGTAAAAATGCCTGATTCGAAACATTATAATTAGCTATTACTTTTGCTACGTTCTAGAGCTGAACTTTAATTATATTTAAAAACAAACATCAATTAATCAGACTAAGATACATTGATTGAAAATTCCTAATCGTATTTGGCACTTGAACAATAATGATTTTCATCAAATACATCAATATGGAATATAAATGTTTGCTATCACTATTGCAACATTCTAGATGTGAACGAGAAAAACACTCAACCACAAACAACAACCAATCAAACTAATACACAATGTTTGAAAATTCCGTATCGCAATAGGTACTTGAGCATTATTGAAGTTGATTTAATCCGTCTGCTCATTGTTGAGAATAACCATTGCTATTATTCTAATGTGCTAAAATGAATCATATATAGCTGAATTATTTACAAAGAATTCTTGATTGTTTGACTAAATATAAACTCGTTGAAAATACTCCAGTTTTCCTCGATTCAACTGGATAATACAATTTTTGTATAATATATTTGTCTCTATGCTCAAATATGATAGACGATATCGATTACAATCATGGAGTGTGCCAACATACTAGGCGCTTGGATCAAATTAGCTGACTGTGGTGTTGCATGAATGGTGCCATACTAAACGGTGTAGAACACTGTCCGACGAGATCAGTCTCCTGGTATAAATTGGATCGTCGCCGAATGGATAGAAATCATGTCAAGTTTTAACAATATATATATATATTATATCTATATATATATAGATTATATATATTATATATAACCCTATTCTACAGAGTACATCAACCGTAAACACACTAGTATTCGGGTTTCCTCTAAGTGAATACGTGACTAAATGCGAGAATGTACCAACAACTAATACTCGCTACGAAATACATCGTTTTCAATCTAACAAGACTAGGCTGAATAAGAATTACGTTGAATTATCAATGGAATTTAACTAGAAGTCGCAACCAGCGTGTCAGCGCAGCTGATTTCGTTGTGGCTAGGAACTTCGCTAGACTGGTCGTTGGGCGAGAATATCTCGGTCAGAAACGTACTAAAAAGTTCAAAACCTGCAGTTAACTATTGCCGATGGATTTGGTTGGAAACCGCTTTGCCTCATCATAAAACGTCAACCTTAATACACTCCACTTTGCTTAAAAAAATATTTTCAATATTTTCAAAGCTGGGTTTCTAACCACCGATAGACAAAATTACATTGGGGAAGAAATTCGAAATTTCAGTTAGCAATTGGCGACATGAAACGTAAAACATGGAATGACAAATTCGCCAAACAATCAAAAGAATATTTATTACTGTTTTATATCCATTGATTATATTTTCGTCAAAAATTGATTAAAATTAGCTTAGAAGGACAATAACAACAGATTAGATCAAATCATCTAAAAAGCGCTGTGAAACTGCTTCTGTCTCTCGGGTCAGTCAGTGGTACTTTGTTTCTGAAGAGTGATTCCAGGAAATCCAAATTATTTAAAACCAATCTTGGATAATTAGATGCATGACGGATTCTACTGACCAGAGACGATCGATAACACAGCATTGTCAAAAGCTGTGTTTTGTTGTTGCGACGATGAAACAAATATAGTCACCATTCTACACTAGATGATTTAGAATAAGGTATAAAGTTTTATATTTTTGAACAATCAATCATATATATGAAAAATATAAGATATGAACAGATTATGTGAATATAACTCGCATCTGATTTTCAAACCCTATGATTATTTTGCATTTTATGGCACAAAAGTCGTATAACTTTAAAACAAGCGGACTTGGATACATTTCTATCCTTGGTGTGCATTTGCAGAGCATAAGAACAGCCCTAAATTTCCACTATACTCAGTGGCATTTAGTGGTGTGAAACAGGATTGATGTTTTGATGCTATATATTCTGGTTGCTAGGTAACCACGCCTAATTAAACGTTGAACGATATTAGGTTTTACTCCCGTGTATACCGGCTTGGTGACAGCAGGAGGTTTTACCTGATAATGTTTACAGAGAAGGAAACATCATTAGTTTTTTTCCAATTTAAATCACTCAATCATCGATATACAACTTTAGTGTCAGCAATTTTATATTTTTAACAATTATACTTTTCAAACGAGCTCCCATATGTTCCAAGACCTTGTGAATTACTCGATTCCAATTCTCCGTGATTTATTTTAATCAACTATATATAATCAATATATCGCTGAATGAAACTGAGGTATAATAAAATTGAGGAACATTAACGATAAATATATTGGCTGAACACAGTAAAGTGAAAATGTTCAGGGGAAAATTATCGAAGCCAGCGAAACACGATCAAGGTCACGCAAGAAAATCGATGTTTGACAATAATCTAACAATATTTTAGATTGTTTTTTTTTTATTTTTATTTTTTTAACCAAGCCGCCAACCCCGATGTACTTTTTTGTGGGTCTTGGTAAAGCCAATATTAGCTTTTTTTAACACCTGCATAATATCTATGATAATCTATAGAAATAGGATATATATATATATTATATATATATATATATATATATATATATATATATATACATAGACAAGTATAGAATATGGAATCTGTTTGGGTCAATGATAGACATTGTTTTGAGTGCAAATAAAAAGCTATTATGTGATCTGTAGTGGCAAGACAGAAAAAAACGAATACCTTAATATTATGAAATAAACAAACTTAGGAAACACGTGCAATAGTCTTAGATTTAGACATGTAATGACAAGTGATCAGTTTTGAAACCATCATACAGGTGACATGAATTTCATGTATTCAAAGCACATTGCTATAAAATTGGCGAATCACTCAATTATATAGTAATTATTCAGTACATTTAAAAGTTTGGATGCAAATAAAATATTCCGCTGTATTTCTTTGCCCTTTTGTATTTCGCCAACTACGTCGAGACTGGATGCGTTTTGCTAATGAGCTCACATTCATATCGATCTGCAAATCAATGAAATAAATACGGCTCGTGTGGTCTCACTAGGTGGTTCAGCGTCGCATAATTTGCAACAAACCAACATTTTCTCAGTTTGTATGTGTCTTGAAACCGTCCACAAATACTAGATATATTGTCAGTTAAAGCATATTTTGTACAAAGTTGTAGATATTTATCCAATGGTATTGTGAGACAGAATATAAAGTCAATGATGAACATTGTGATATTACTCTCATATTCAGCGTCATATTTATTACTCTATTTCACATGATGAGCTAACAGGTTTTTGGTTGTTAATGAAATCATAATGAATTTTAATTTTTTTATCATTTTAGCCACTTAACCTTTCATTTTTGCCAAATTTAAGCGAAAGTGAAATGTATAAATAACACAAGTCTGATCCCGACAAATTGCCACACAATAGATTCTGTTAGTGGGACAAAATAGTTTCAGGTTACCCAGGCCTAGACAGACATGCGAATGAAATTAGTAAATGGAGCTAGAAAAATGAGGAGGAGATACCAACATCATTTATCATATTTTCAGGCACATCTTTAAATATGAAGCAGTTATCGAGTGGTAACACATGTATCGACCCAGGCAAGGAACAAAAGAATTTCAGAATTTATTAGTTCTTGAATTAGAGCCAGAGGGTAATCTAATATAGTCTAATATAGCCTCTGTCGCAAACCATCGAATCTCTCAATACTCAATCCACTCTCAGGGAACTCAATATAGCAATCAACCGGTTATTAAGAGGAAACGCAATCGGCGCCATACACTTTAGAATAGCATCAATACAGAGGCCTCATGGATTGCTACTTTAATACCGGCAGCAGAAGTTTGTTCATAAAAGTCATAAGATAAAATCCTCCTCACATGATTAGGGAATAAGAGCGATACAGGTTACTTCGAAAATCACCGACGTATATTTCTCATAAATGTCGTCAAAAAATTGATCGATAAAAATTTTCCCGGTCAACGCTGATGGAATTAGTAGATAAATTTAACTTCGTATCTCAGTGCAAGGGAATACCAACCAATAAAATGTTTCTCTGTTTGAAACAACTTCAGGAATAGTATCGGGATCATCCTAATATATCACACGTTGTCTTTATTCATCTTTCAGTTATATTTATCAAACCAGAATACAAACGTCCAAACAAAGCGATGTATTTGATCATTGAGTATGTCTCATTCAACTGAGTAAGAAGGAAGTGGTTTTTCAAGAAAAAAACACGATCCGATTGACCGCCTTCAAACACTTGTAAACCTTTTCACTCTAAGATAATGGCCTCAGTCCACCTCTAAGATTGTTTTCGGAAACGTTTTAAAATTTGCAAAGGCTTGGATAAAAGATGTGTTAAACATTTTCTTTGCTCTGCAGGCACAGCATGCTTCAAGTACATGATCAGAATTTATTTACTTACGTACGTGATGTGGAGGCTAATGTACGTCTAATTATCCTAATACTATAAACATTACAATCACTTTTAAAAGTACACCTTTAACCATAATTCATAGCATACCTCAAATGATTTAGCGATGTTCAACGCCTCCACGCCACTCGTGTCTACCAAACTCCCGTTGTCTTCTGCTTGCATAATCCGAATTTGTTCGTATTTCGTCATATTGGTTCGTCGAAAAATATCTTCATTTACGGGAACGAATGACCTTCATAAAAATAAACAGAGAATACAGTCGCGTGAACGACGCTCAGCTTTCGCTGTCAGTCGTCCTACTGTTATTGCTAAATCGGTGCCTGGAGCAAAAAAAGCGTTTCCGGGAATTTGATATTTGACCAATGAAAATTGGTTTGTAGCAGACCAATGAAAATTCGCGGTGAATAATATATCCTTTTCATTATTTGACCTTGATGAATTAATTCGGTGATACGTAAATGTCTGGGGTGTTTGACCATTAGCTTCAGGAAAAATCGAAGAATATATGTTCCAAACAAACATTCTTAAATGCCACAGTTAAACCTTTCGAGAACGCTTCACACAATGATTCAAAGTTAAACGGTCAACTCAATTGAAATTACCAGTTTTAAGATTGCTCAAACCCCGTGCATATACTTACCACGAGTAGTTTCTGGTAGTCAGACGTTCAAGTAAAACTTCGTTTGCAATTCTTCTACTGTATCAAGGCTAAATGGACCAGATCATACTGTTCCCAACTGATGGCAGCATAGAGGCGAAAACAGGTTGTGGTGTGTTGGTTAAGCAATGTTCAACATTCCAAAACTGAATATATGTTCTCAATCGATTGGAATATGTTTGAATTATGAATATATGTTCTGTTTTTAGTCCGAATCACAAGTTCTCCATGATCAACAACTACTTGTGTATCAAAAATAATCATGACCATAAGAATGATGTTCTCAACTCATTCTAACAAAGAAAAAGCAGCACACATTGCAGCAAAATTAAAAACTCACAATAAATGATTGCTGTATTCATTCGTTGAAGCACCATTAGAATATCATACATAGCAAAGTACGTGAACTCTTCTAATACATAAGTTGCGCTTGTTTGGCACCGTTGGATAAAGTGGGTACGACCAACCTATTCAATCACATGAGCCCACAATCATGTAGACTTGGTTTGAACCCCTGACCATGAACGAATAAGCTCATTTGCACGCATTTCCGTCACACACACACACCAAGATCGGTTTCATGCTTGTTGCACTGATCGGGTAGGGGCAGTAGACTGAGGATACGCATGGGCTAGAAACAGTGAAAGGATTGTACATAAATTGCACTTGTATTCCACTGGTGGATGAGGTTGGTACGACCAAACTATGCTCATGCTCATGGGTTAAAACCCCGTCTACATAAGTGTGGGCTCATATGGTCGAAATTGTTGGTCGTACCAACCATATCCAACAGTGGCATACAAGCGTAACTTGTTTTCCATTCTTCCGCTGTTTCAAGCGCATTTGGATTCTGATCCTACTGTCCCTACCTGATGAGTGCAAACAGCACAAAACCGGTCATGTAGTGTGTGTGTGTGATGGATATCCATGTAAATCAGCTTTATTTTGTTGTTTTGTCGTTTTTCATTCAGTTTCAATCCTATAGTGATTCGTCATGTCATATTTTCTTGTGTATTATCCCATCATTTGTATTGTTCAATTGTGTTTATTTCACTGCTAAATACTTTTATGTAGATATCCACGGATGCGTTTCGAACAACATTGGAGTATTTTGATAGAAATAATCTTGACAATACTCCACGATGATCCAATCAAATTAGATCCTTCATCGATATTTCAGTTGAATCATATTTTTTGCGAACCGTACCTCCCTATATCAAACTAGTTAATCCCTTTGGTTTCAAATATCTTAGTCACCTAGCCAATGCAAAATTGCGAAGAATCTATCTGGTTGATAGATTCAATAATCAATTGTCAAGATTTTATGGCGAAACAAGCATTAATTTTACATGATCCATTGGACGACAGCTATATAAAACAGTGGACGCAATCGAAATCTAATTGAAGTATTAGGTTTGTGTGGGTTCATACTAGGTCAATTTACAGGGCCGATAGTGGAGTGATTTTTATATAAGCATCCAGTTTCGATTTGAAATAACGGATCGTAGAAGCATTTACAATTTCCTGTGATAGTGAATTCCACAGAAAGCAAATGCGCACCGTGAAGAAATGACGTCTACAATCGAGTCTTCATTGCGGTATAACGAGACAATTGGAATGACTCCGTGATTTCTTAAGAAAAACTGACTTCTATCAAAACTCGAAGAGGGTGATTTTCCATCCTGAATAAATTATATTTTAGTATCATATCACACCTTACTCTCCTTTGTGTAAAATCGGTCAATCCCAGCATAGCCATTCGCTCTTGTTATGGGATGTGCTGCATCCTATCAACTATCTTCGTCGCTCGGTAGTAAAATTTATCAAGCAATTCAATGTCTTTACGCAGCCACGGTTCGAATCACCACTATTTCTTATTTTGATAAATCTACAATAATAAGATTGTTGGAAGTCCAGCTCCTTTTAAAAGTAAAGCTTTGCTCAAACTATTCATTCCATAATTCCACTGTTTTAGCTAATGAGTACAAACCCAAAAACGCCGGTCTATGGCTTGCATGATAGAAACGCTAGCGAAAAACATCTTTGAGTGAGGATTACACATTTATTCGCATATACATGTGAATTGAGGGATCATATGCTTACACTATTTTGGATTTATTCGTAGTTACCAAAAATGGGACCGATGTTAAAAATGTATTCGTATTTCCTGCCGTTCGAGAAAAGTGGACTTTAATAGTACTGTTTCTATAGATTTGAAAATCAGAATTGCGACATTTTCGTTAAAAAATCAATCATACGTTTACAATACTTGAACGGTTAGTTTTCTTGAGTATTCGTATTTCCAATAAACGCCAGTGCATGTTGTTATAAATTAGTAACACACTTAAATAAAGATATCACTTTTGAGCAATCAATTTCGAGGTAGACCAAATCGAAATGGATATCAGAATATGAATGTGCTGCAGACAATAGGACAGTTTGACTTGTGAGATCATATACAACTTGTTTTCAAGCTTCTGGGAACTACCACGCCTCGATATTAAACCGCAAACACGAAAATCTACATAATTCTATCAGTGGAGCCTGCAACCCAAGCTTGAAATCCCTTCCTTAAAACGATTATAATACTCATCCGGAGAATTTTCCATCGTGCAACCAAACTTGTAAGTGGTTTCCAGGAACTAACATACGAAGCAGGAATGCAACAGTTAAGATAACTCACCGACTTCAAAATAGCCTTCGGTGTGATGTGATAATTAATTCAAAAATATTAAATACAATTAAATCTTGCTACTACGCAACTTTTGGTATTATACCATTTTTGATCCCTCTTGGCTTGTGGTATAACAGCGAGAGTTGTCTGTTAAGCTGTTTTTAAGTATGTCGTATGATTATATCCCCTATCCCGTATTAACTGTAGCTAATCTTGCTATTCTATGCGTGGTGATTCCTTTGGAAGTGCTACCCGTGACTATTCTTACCGCCCCAAAAAATCGAAACATCCATTAAACATTTGACACGTATTTGTTTCATAAAGATTCGAATGCTCCTGCATATTAACTCACGATAAGTGTTCAACTGTACTGACATTATATGATTATGTGTTATTAATTTTTCATGAACAAATATTCAGTCTGGTGTTGTAATTGTTCAGCTAAGTGCTGGTTGTCAATATGAATTTTTGAATTTTGATCTTGAGTTTTGAGTTTTTAGCATAGCATAGAGGTCTGCTGGTTAATGCAAATTTTGTCGAACATGCACTACATGTATTAATGAATATTACATGCATTATTTAGCATTTGTGTAAAGCGTTGCATGCAAGCTGGTTAGGAGCAAATACTGACGCCCAACGACCGAGTTCTACATATCGTAGCATGCGCTGCGGGAGATATACTTCCTCTTGAATAGGACTGTATAGACTTTCGAAATGATGTGGAACATCAAAATTCACGTGATCGTGATGTAAATCAATGGTTAAAATTTAGCGAAGGAGGACAAAAACAAAACGCTTATTTATTTTTCGATTTTGAAAAACCCGAATCAAATTTAGCTCACTTTTCCGAGTTCATTAAATGACCATCTGCTTTTAAATTATGCACACCAGCAGTGAAAGTTTTCGACAGTGGTATACGAAATTTCCGCGTATTGGATACTGAAAATTAAAAGATTCCTGTACATGCGTATGACATACAAATTAATTAAATTAATTAAAAATCTGCAAAATTATCAATGCGAGATTGCCCGTCATTTCTTATCTTCTGAACCGTTTATTTTTATACTACTTTGCAAGTAGGCAAAACAATATAAAAATGCAAGTGAGCATAGATCTCTAATCGAGTTTTTCCGAGTTGTGAAAACGAAGGGAGAAAAATAATTGTCGATTTTGAATATTTTACTATTTATATTTTGTTCACAAAATGAGTGACGAATGATTTTATTGTTTTTTACTGTCCCTGTTTAATTGAATATGAATGTGAAAATGTTCTGATCACATATATGAAACACAGACATCTCGTTGGATCAACCTGATCAATTTGTAAGGTAGTTTATCAAATCCATCTGGATGACGAATATTTGTGTAAACAACTGTGCCGTATCTTCAACTAAATCAAAAACATGATTAATTTAAATACTACCATATTGTATGAGCTATAAATATCTGTGTGCGATTGAAAATGAGCGCATAATGCCTAAGCTTGTAAAAATTCACGTACAATTTTTAACATGTTTTTTCGTTTTGTTAGAATTTCTCTCTAATGGGATCAACACAAACGGTAAATGATTATGGAATTTCATTGTGATACGGAATGAATTACCTAAAATCGAACCTAAGTGGTTCAGTTGGTCTAAAATGTCTCGTCTCACTTGGAAACACTCGCAGGCTTAAATTAACATAAAAAGGGGTTGAGCCAAGGAAGTGACCTCGTTACACTTTGTAAATAACCCATTTTCCATTCTTTCGCAGTATGTAAGATGATCGGAAATAAACAGATTGATGAGGTTTGCGAAATTTTGCTTGGCTTTTATTCGATAATATGAGAGTTTCATAGATACGCATACCTCCGAAATCGAGATGCACGCTTAAAAATTCAGGAAGATTTGTTTAAAAATATTTTGCGAATAATAATAAATTTTTTTAACTAGTTCAACATGATTTAAAATATGAATCACAAGTTAAACTAGTTTCACGCGAGAGACCAAGATGTGCACGTATAGAATGATTTCCGGACAATAGTTTCAGACGATCGTAGATGACGTGGGAATACAAGTAAAGCAATAAATTGTTACCGCAAGAATCACAGGTTGCAGCCCAGTTTGCCATAAAATTGCCAGCTATGGAAAGCTTACAATACTTTCAGTCGCACACCATTACCGGATTCTGGTTGTTCCGTTTATTTTTTTCTACTTTGAGATAAAATTCAGAGAGAATTTGAAGAGTAGTAAATAGTAATGACATTTGAAGCCACAGTTGATTGCTTCATAAAGAGAATTGTCAAAACAAAAGTATAATTATTCAAAATTGGTTACGCATTGCAAATTATCAAAATCCAAATGAATTAGCATCCTCAAACAGAGGGTACTTGAATACTTAGGCGCTTGGTACTTCAGCGTTTTACCGTTAGTGGGCATGCTAATGAATAGGTTGATTGACCTCAAACCCTTTTGAAAATAACAAACTATATTGAGTAATGTAATGCTCAGACTGCCAGCCTTTACTCTCCCTTGCTTTTTTCTGGCAGTTTGCCATAATTTTCTATGAACACTAATGTGTCAACTTTAGTAAGCATCTGAAAAGTTGGAATGTAGCAATAAAAATAATATTTTGAATCTATTGGTAAATAAAGTTTGTAGATCGACTCAGGATATTTAAATTATAAATTGCACATTGATTCTCGCTCGAGCGTTAAATTCGAATATATGATATATGCGTTGGAGTGCTTAAAATCCAAATACTTTCCACAAAGTTTTTTGCCTGCTCACCATCATTACGTGAATACAGTAAACGATATGTTACCTGAACGTTTTACGCTCTGTGTGCATTTTAAAGTAGCGTACGTATCACGAACCAAGATTTTTCAAATACACTATCAAGCATCGAATACCCATCAAGGATTCAAATGACATAGGTATTGTGGGACTTACAGAAGCATGACTACATTCCTAAGATTGTACCATTTATATCGATTTCAGAACAATTTTTCGTGTGATCATTTATTTTGCAGATCACTGGCAAATGGGCTTTGTTTCGGAAAATCAAAAACTTACGTAGGTCTACAATGATCGTAAACAGCCAGTACCGGGTCACCAGACTAATAACCGTGTTCTGAGTAACACACTACATTGAAAGATTGGTTTATGTTTAATTTCACTCACTTGGTGTGATGGAAATTCTATGTCGAACATTACCGAATATTGTATTATTCGATTGCATTCAACACACTTCTGCATATTGATATAAATAATTTTAATAATAATAATGAAATCATAATATTAAGATAATTTGATTTTTCCTTCATATAATAAATAATTGCGGTAAGTGCCTCACTGTTTTGAAAATGACTTCACAGGATACAAGTATGAATGATTTTATTACTTAAACAGCCAGTCGGTTCACGTGAATTTATTTTAAGTTCACGAATTTGGATGAACCAACATTTTAGCCTGGTAAATTTTGCATTCTGTCTTGGTAAACGTTTCGCATTCACATTCACATTTTAAACGTTGCTTAATGATTCAATCCTCGCCAGGTCTTGACATTGGGTATTTACTACCACACACATTTGGAAAAAGGGTACCTATTTAAATAGCCGCTGCCTAGCCGATCATTATGTCCGGCGGTCTAATCCATTTCACTAACAATGCTTCGTGCGAAAAAAACCAAAATTGAAATCACAAGCTATAACCACAATCGGTTTTACAAAGAAATAAAAGTAAACAATGAGAAAGTCTGAGCAATGAATGGCAATTGGAAATTAGCGTTCGTCATTATACGAAATCTGTTTGAATTTTAACAGCATGCAAAATGTTTTACACCAATCGAAAATGACAGAGTGTCATCCTCTTCGGGCAATGTCAATCTCAGATATACATTGAGATCCCTCGACAATCTCATGCTGTACACTGTTTCAGGTGACTGAACAGCTTCATTCGAGAGGAGCAATCTCTCTCGTAGCGTTAACAGAGGTAGGCAGTACTTGATCGAGCAGATGCATTTGCACGTAGCTCGCTTTATCTGAACAGTAAATATTCTCTTACTGTTTGAACATGACCGTTCAGTGACCGGTTGAAATCAAGTACATACTTAGGGTGAAACTCCCGAGTTTCAACCTCACAAAAATTAGTTTAGCGCATCGCATGTGTGACTAGCTTATCGTAGAACCTCTGCTCTCAACTCTCCATATATGACTCAGCTAGCCTAAGCAGCGCTGTTGTATTTAAATGCACATGCGTTGTACATGAGTATTAAGAAACAATTCTGTATTGGATACTATGTCTATCAACGTTGAGTTAATGAGGTAGCAGATTCTTTATCAATAGAAATAAAATCTGCCCACATTAAATTACTTGGTTCATATTCTGAACTATATATTGAATTTGTAGTTGTATCTCGAGCAATTGGTGCTCCTATATTTAAAATTGCACTGCCAGAATTCACTAACCGACTCTAAAGTAACGCACTCACTCAAGATTTGTACTCTACTTATGCTTGATCCCTGATACGTAGCGACTTGTAGCACACAAAGTTTCGCAGCTCAAGGCAGACAACTTAGATGTTTTTTTCAAACAATTATTCATAACCAGTTATTTGTGCGATACATGACGGATTACTAGAGCTTTCTTTACGTAGTGTTTTATCAAGTCGCCCATTCAGATTAACGACCACGTAATTTAGGTTTCTTGGCAAACACAGAGCCCGCGAATCTAATAATTAAAACCTAGTCTTTGTATTCATTTCAGCAGTGTGAACAGACTGACTCTCCCTACTTTGAACTCTATTTGTCTATGGCTGCTTCATAACTATTCAGCACATTTCGTTTACTGAATTTCAAAACCTCATCAAATCATTTAGACGACGATGGGTAACAGTTTTATGTGCATTTAACATAACTTGAATGATGCTATCGATGGAGAGATACAAAGGCGACCTTCTAGGATAGCCTAAACATCCACTATTCAATCAGCATTCAGCCAATGATATGAATTACAACGATAGATCGTAGCTCACCTCGATTCACTAACATGATGCAAAAATGATAATGTCACATACCAATTTCGCTTAATTTATAATAGGAAAACCACATACAGTCATGCAATTTACACAAACTTACTCGAACAATTTGTCGGGAAATCCGTAATTCGCTTAAGCTTCGTTAACAATTGCTCGACACATTGAACATAATCTGAGTCTGAATGTATCCGCGAATATTTTGAGTTATTATCCACACTGACAGGCTCGTGGATACAGGAAATTAAAATAGGCATGCACCTTTGCGACAACGTTCTCTTCTTGACGGGATTGTGAAGAGGGTACCAGAAAAAGAGCGCGTCAAATTCCAATCTTCCTGGAAGTTAAAGAATAAAAAATGTATCCCCTTCACCGTAATGATATCGAAATATTTTGAATGACACTGAGGGCGTATAAACAAAACAGATATTGCAATGATGACAATGGTAGTAAACCTGGTGATAAAGAGACGCTTTTTCTTACTCAGATCACATAATCAACTTTGTGCGCGGCGTTTCAAAAAATGCATTTTGTTTAAATTTTTGGCATACTAATTGGACTATCATCTTCCGTCAAAACAAAAAAACCTTGAATTTAATCACATTTTAAACGATACCAAGTAATTGAGATCAAAACATGGACGACGTCCTAAACTATCAGAACTAAGTCCCAGCCTAGTATTAGCGAAACTATGTGCCATACAGACAAAACCACTTAGTGAAAATTGATGGTAAACTGTGAACTATGGTCGCAAACTGAAAATTGTTAATTTGGTAAAACATGAAATTTGGAAAATAAAGTTGGATTGTCTATGCTGCACACTTTGCAAGGCATTCAAGCAACTCGCCAGAGAAGCGGTCGACTGAACATCACGAACGTAAAGAAAACCCATGTCAGCCTAAACATATCCACCAGAGTCAAATATTAGTACCTGGAAAATTCCGCGAATCCTCTAGAAAAAACTTCTACAACCCTAGGTATACACGTTAATGTCAAGCACGTCAAATGATATTTAATTTTCCAAGCGTCTTGCTAAATTTGATTATTGTCTTCGCGTTTGAAACATTGTCAGTTCTAATGAATTTAGTTGATCTAAATTCTATGGAATCCTCTTCCAATGAAAATCAAATAATCACCAAATGGAATAAATCGAAACAAAATTTCGAATCATCTTATTCAAACGACTTGATCCACGAATGTTAAATAAATTTACGTAAAGAAGTTATTCATACTTTATTTTTCGAATGTAACTCCTACATTATGTTGTTGTTAGCCTCCTTAAGTGGAATTACATCAAAAGCGCATGACGATTCCATGCTCCGTAGCCTTTAAAATTGCTAAATTTTCAATGACATGCACAATTTCTCTTGCAGCGCTCACATAGCGATACGCAGTACATGGCATTTGTGCGCTGTCGGCCTGAACGACGTTCAGCTTCCGACCACAGCATCTTCTCATCTACATCTCGACATCAACACCTTTGCACAATGCCCCTAATGTGATCGATCAAGACTAACTTCTACACAATTCTCACGGTAAAGATCATTTTGCAAAAGGCTTTGTATCAGAAGTGCTGCGAAGAATACGACCATGACGCGATTTTAGTAGCATACTATGTAAATCATCATAAAAGTGTCGTCTAATATATAGTACACAATACTGCGTTTGCCTCAACGATCAGTATATGTCTATTCAAAATCTCAATATGTTAAATCATCATTGTTGGGATTTTTAATCATTGCTTTTCTGTGCTAAATATGGGCTTATACAGATAGCACTAAATTCTAGCCTCACGATCAAATAAAGTTTGACGAAACGTAAAATACACCAATCGCATTGAGCCACGACCATATTTCCGAATAGTTTTCTTTTTCTGTTTTTGAGCATATTTAAACAATTTTTCGAATAATAATTGATTATTCCAGCATTGTATATCGATATAATTGAAGTAAATTTACAACGCAATTAACAAGGTAATTTATAAAGAAATGTGAATACCCTGGCAAACAAATCCCCAGTATTAGAATCGAACTAGATTATTGAAGCAACTCACTTCGATCACTTCGAAATAGTGGAATCAACTCAGTCAATCCTGCTCCCATTTTCTCATAAAGTAGTATCCCACCTCTTGGTCCACTTAGCGGCATCTGGAATGTAGATTCAGCCGTAATTTGTTGATTCAAACTGAACGTACATTCTTTGTTGGTATATGGACTGACGCGAACCAAGCTTATCCCATTCTTAGAAGTTAGTTGAAGTAGTTTGATAAAAGTTTGTCGATGCCGTATTGGTAGTTGTAGATTTGTGAACGGATGTTTTGTGAGTGCTCGCGGATGTGGGATTAAGATACACTTCAAACGGGTTCTGATCGTGGGGTTGACCGGATTGCGCACGTTCTTAAAATTTTGTGTAAGCATTTTAACTATTGAAGATTGTATAGTTGCATCCCATTTCAACAGTATCATTGCGTCAATACTGAAAATGATACACAAAGCGATATATGGATAACTGAGCGAACAATTTAGGGTTGTAAAGTTTCCGTATTGTTGACTATCGAGCTAGAGTATGTGCAAGAAGTACTTACGAATGTGATTGCCCATTTTGTTTAGAAAGCATTATACAACAGTTGCTTTACAGATCATATGGTATTCACCACTTAATTACTGCTTCATATCTCGTGGTTTCAGTACATACTAACTCTACCTGATGCTGGTTAACAGCACGAAAACGGAGTGGTCTTCCTGTGATAGAAATTTGTATGCATACCAAAATTCCGTATGTAAAAATACAATATACAAATATACCTCATGATGGTGTTCAAAAACTGCGAGGCCCATTTTTACTGAAAATTTGTGGATGAATCTATGTCATATTTTAATCAAGCTAATTCGCATAAAATTCATAATTTCTTAAAAAAATGCTCAAACATACATGGATAATTTTTATTTGGTTCATATGCAAAACATTCTTGTGAATTTGCTTACATACATGTTCCAAAATATAATCTGTTTTGTATGGTTTTGTTTATAAATTTGACCAGCAATAAGTACATCTGGTAAAAACGACACACATTTTTGTGCACGATTCATTAATCGCTTTCTCATCCCGAAATGGTTCATTTTTGGAAAAGGTATGTTTAGTATAAAATCCAAAACTTGATATCAACACTTCAGCTGATGAATATTATTACGTAAGAATTCTCTCAAATTTATACACCGTTTATGATGCACGAGATAAGCATTTTATAATTATTTATATCGATTAAAGATAAAAAAAACTGCTGGATGAATTTTACCGGAAAATTCTTGTTGCGCTAGCAGATTGCAATACAGCAACAAATATCTGTTTATCATATTCACAACGCTTGTTGCAATTTAATTGATTCGGTAGCATCTTCGAGAGTTATTTGAACCCCGAGGTTCAAAAAAATCATTGCTTTTGGTTATTCACAGCTAGCCTACATGTAAAAATAGTATCAATTTATTGCCGGGAATCATTTGTATCGCAGATATTATTCTCAGGTTATAGGAGAATGTATTCTTCTTAAGTCCAAACGTCTATTACCTTGTTTGCTCAAACCTCAAACATCACTCGATCAGGTTTTATTTACGCTTCCTTATTTTTCTGTCCACGTATCCTTAGCTGTACGATTAACTCACGAGGTCAAACTTATCAGCGTTAATCACACAACACTAAAGAACGCCAATTGGTTGATGCGTCAATTACTCTCATGTTCAAGACTATCTATTGCCGACAAATCTCGTAAACACAATGATATACCACCCTGTGTCAGCCAGTTGTAACTTCTATCTGACTTGTCAGTCAAGTTCATGGCATTCAAATCTTTCTGAAGCTCTCACGGCGTAGGGCTCGGTTGACCTATCTCAAGAAATTGTAAACTATTCGATATCTGACGATGTTTTACTTCTGTTGATGTATAGAGACGAGCTGTCGCTCCACCCGTATTCACACAATTCTTCAGAAGTTTTCACACGATATGTATTTAGTTCACAGAGTGCATTATTTCGAAAACAAATTGTGAGTTAGAAACATATGTGGCACTTTAATTCATCGTCGTTATGTTACATCATGTTGGTGGGTCGTAATAAACATTCTGAATATTTTGAATGATCTGTAACTTAATAGTAGTCACAAACATGAAAATAAATTCCCCGCACAATGGGTAACCATTTTTTCAAATCAAAAGAATAAATACGTGGAATATATACTTGTGGCTATCACGTTAAATATTCAAATATTTTTTAATTCCTATGCTTTACCGAATTAATGAACGTTTATCTATCAAACTAAATAAAATTGTCAGTTTTAAAAATCTTTTATTCTGAAAATGCCCGCAACTGTGTGTAGGAGATGTTCGGAAATTGTAATAAATGCTCGGTGATCAATGGACATAATAATAATTATATTCCTAATATAAGCTAGTTTACTAAATAAAATCTGAGTTCGTTTCAGTTGATACGCTGAATTATTTACGAAATCTGGATAAATAGATAGATATAATTTAGATTCATTCAGAATAGTCCCTTAATATCCCCCCGGGGAATTTGTAGTAGACGGTCGATAAATTTGCCTTGATTGTCCTTCGGCTGACATGAAAACTGCCGAAACGTAAAATTTTATTGTGCTTGAAAGATTGTCGCTTACGTGATTATGGTACAAAACAAATAAAAATATTTTTTCGAAAATATTTTTTCTGAAATCTCACTATTTCTTTTCTATCAGTATTTAGGGATTCCACAACTTTTATGTTTTGAGTAAAATGTCAATAACATGTCTAAATAGGAAAACAATTTTTTTGCCCAATAACATGCTTTGCATTTTTTAGTATTGCACTACTCTGCAAACCGGACGCATACGAAATGTGGTAAATGTCACTAAAATGTGTTTTTTAGATAACAGAGATGGAGTAATCAAACCTTACCTGGAAGATCATCGTAGGAACAAAAACGCCAATAACGCAACAAATGAAATAATAAGGATGGAGCATCGAGATGTCAGGAAAAGAATATTTCCCAATTGAATATGTTGTGCTAGCAAGACCGTTAAAGGGCAATAGAACTGTTTTGTTGAAGATTATTTAGAGAAATTGTCAAATTTGTGATCAACACATAATACAACAATGGAAAATTGAAAATACATTTATCAACAAAATACTCATTTGCATGCATTTCAATTATTGTTGTTGGCCTCCTTCGGTCGTTGTCGACCATTGATGTGTATCACAATCGCATGAATTTTCCTGTTCTACAGCTTTTTGAATTTGGTAATTACTTTACCAAAAAGAATTGATCAAATAATAAACACGTAAAAAATGAAGCCAGTGGATAGTCTGTCATATTGGCTTTATGACTTGACGGAAATACACAAAGGAACATAAATGAGGCTGATTCACTCGATGGTAAAAATAAATTATTCAATTCCAAAATTTAGCATGATATAACATGTTGATAAAGCATTACAATCAGCAATATAAGGTTAAATCGATTATTTTCGAGGAATTCCATTCTCCACTAAATTTTGTGCACGCAGCTTTTTGTTAGTATGGAGCGTGCTCAATTTCAAAGTTTCAGTGGGCGTTCGAACCTGGTGCTTTGGATTTACACGTCGTTTTAAAACACTTATTTTAAACTATCACGAATGATGTTGTCGAAACTAGTGTATTGTTGAAATCAACATGAGAATAGACCTGCTCTTCTCTTAACCTCGCGTAGGAAGAATGAAATCACGACCAATATTTGAATGTTGATTTTTAGAGAACTGAGCTGAAATTTTGAATGTCATTGAAAACATGCTGTACATCTGATTTCGAGTACTTCCTTCAATTTCACCGATTTACGGCATAAAGCATTTTGCTTTTCGATTCTAAAGTGCAGTAGAAAGGTTGTTTCAGACTCGGAGTTAGTAATAAATATTCAGAGGTAGTGTTCCATTTGCTGTTTGTAGTTAAATTGAATAATTTTCTGCGTCTGTACTCGCTTTTGCAAAAACATTACGTTAGTTAGGACTTTCTAAGTCATTTATTCGTACTAACTTTGCGTGACTTGTAAAGGCACCCCAGGGGTTCAAACATTCTATCAAAATTGCGACTCTGTCTAGTAAATTGTTTTCCAGGTAGGTGGTAGGAGGGCGAAACAATGAAATACATGTTGAAAAATTCTCACGCTTCGAGAAAGGGAGATGACGGCTGAATGGGGAACTGATAAATTTGCTAAATTATTCATTCCGCACACATAATTTTATTGCAAACTATTAAATGTGATTAATCACTGTTTAATACGGATTAATATTAATGAGCAATAAACAGCGCACATTGAGTTCGTAAATGGAATGCAGCAGATAATCGCGAAATCAAATGAACAATGATTTAAGTGGAAATGGTAGAATCTGAAATTTTTTCATTTTCTTTCATAATGAACATTTTTATTTAGGAAAGGGAATAAGAATTTCTACCAAACCGCGGAAATTGAAGAATGCTATGATATTTTCAGGTTCAAATGTCAAAAAAATAAATGCTGCAAAATCATTTTGCTTGTTATTTAGTAAATTGAAATATAAAATTTATTTTATAACACTAAACTTATCCTTACGCAGTAGATGATTGTAAACCTAGTCTAACATACGGATCACTTTCTTTTCACGTAGTATGTATTAAGGTTTGAATGAAAGTCAATGAATGCCCAAGTGCTCTTTAACGTTGTTCTACTAACTAGACTCACCCCTGTCCCAGTGCAGTGTGCAAGATTTCTCCATCGATATAGCATACTAACAGATTTATTATTCAAAAATTTGATATGCGAGGTTTTTATATTTTGGGATACACAATCATGAGAAAACGATCTTTAACAAGGTCATCCTGCAACAATCAACGGACATCTTTTCAACATTGATATTTTGAACGCTCCTCGTTTTAACTTCCCAATATTGCTCATAGTTAAAAAAATTTCAATCTGAACAAGCTATGCACATTTATAGAAAGTACATTATAGATTTTGTGATACTTTACTCATAAATGATTTTGCAAGACCATACAGTCCGATGTAAACATCATTCAATCGAATTGAAATTTGTCTGATTGAGAGAACATATCAAATGCTGGATTTTATCGTATTGTATTGTTAAGTCAACTATTTGAAAGGTGGTCAATTAAGTCTATGGCTAACAAATTTTAAGTCAACTTACGTTTTTAGTACAGCATATTTAACGACACTGTCCATTCATTAACCGCCATTTCAATCCCTCTTACATTTCTCAATTGTTTCTTAACTGTTGACAAAAAAACCTGCAAACCTGAACGTTTTACTTGACTTAAATACAGTACTTGTTTGCGAAGATACATCGTGAAATTTCTGTTTATCTTATCGAGGAACTACCCATAGAATCTTTCTAATGCGTCTTAAAATATTGTTCAAAATAAACTATTCACGTAATAGAACATTCGCTGAATCTTTTTCGGCTGATTGACAGATAGAACGAATTGTTCTTCAACGGTAAACACGTACATCAGTTGTGACTGAACCACTTATTGACAGGTAAACATCTACCGAGACAACCGGCGAAAAATCGATAATTCTTGAGTAAGAAAGAAACAATTTTAGCAAAACTGGGAAAGACATAAAGTTATTTAGTATGAAAAACATATTAATTCATATTTTTTGTTTAAGTTTTCATAATCAAGATTTTATGGTTAATAAATGAAAAATACTTTACAGATTACACCTGGGTTGTGGTAAAGAAAATTGTTAAAAAGATAGGTTATCTACGATGGCGAATATTCCATCGGATTAATAGTTAGACGTTTCGTAAGATGAGTGTAAAAATATACAGGAAAATCTGCTTTGAATCTAAGGATATTTTGCTTAATTGTTTACTGCAACAGTAAACCGTTTCAAAACTGTTTCACTCGTACAAAATCAATGTTTAATCGAGTCGATTCAAGTGTGTATTGGAAGCACGTTGACGTATTTCGCGGCACACATACGGCATATACGCAACACTACAGTTGTTCTGTTGTTCGCCTTCATTATCTACAGAATGCAAGATTAGTTCATATTAAATGAAATTGGTCCTTACTCCCCAGTATATTTCTGGCATTTTGAATTGTTAGCGGCAGCAGCACCAGTTAGTTTATCATGGAACCGTGTCTAAACGCTGCACGTATCTAAACAATAACCATCAAGTCGAGGCAAGTTTAACACACCATCCACTTTCGAAACAGACGCATTATTGTTTACATATATTTAATAGTGGTTGAACCAAAGACTCAACTTGTTAGTGTTTTCGAAATGTTACACCACTCACATAACAACCTATTTTGTATTGTAATTAAGGATAACTGTTTGTTCAACCAATAAACAACTATATTCTTGTGTTTGGAAAAGTTCAAAAGCCGCAAACTGTTTACAAATGGCTGATGCACGGCTAACAATATGTTGAACACCAGACTCCAACACAATGTAAGAGAATAAATCGCTGAAATGTCCGACGAAGACAATTGTGAAGCCGTAATAATTCGGGTTCCAGAACACTTTCGGAAGCAACACTTTATTCAAATTTTTCGAGATCTTAAAAAAGTGCCAAACTTGGTTTGGGCCTCCACTGAACTGGTTGTCACGAAATCGATTGGCAAATTCCCTCGACGACCGGGACAGTAATGTTGAGGTCAGTGTTGTGGTTACATGATTTCAATATAAAAGTTAGGCGTATTA
>JACCGJ010004519.1:0-47912 GCA_013407085.1 Atriophallophorus winterbourni
AGCCTACTTTGCCGTTTTAATGAATGATCTTGGCCCGACTGGGAAGTTGTACCTCAAATCGCAACTACATTTGAACCTTTCAGACGCCACTTCGGAATGTGGGATAAACGTACGTGGCTTCTCATTCTCGTTATAGATCACCGCTATTCAAATTTGAGTATGCATCTCGAAATAAAAAAATTATTCTCGTATTCATGTCCGCATCCAATGGAAAGTAATATATTACCGAAATAATTTCTAATATTCAATAATATTGTTATTTATCACTATTTCAAATATGTATAAATTGTGCTTGAGTTTGTTTTATCAATCTGTTTGATTTCCGAAACGTACTATTAAGCAGGCCATGAATACTAGAGTCAATTGCTAAAAGTTGTGCGAAACATTCTACCAATTTAATTAGAACACAAATCCGAGATCCATGAGCAAAAATTAGTTCCCAATATTTCCCCATGATCAAACAACATTTTTGTGTATGGGTTGACGCAACAACGACAAAACTTCAAATTCTATAGGTTTTATTGGAAAAAATTGTTTTGCGTTAATAGGGATCTCATAATCAAACATTCACCGTCATTCGTAAGAATTGAGAAGACAAAACCCGTTGTCATCTGTCTGCACATATTCAATGTAGTTTAGATCACTTTTGATTCAAAGTCTGAACTAATTCAAAAGTCACTTTCTTCGGAAAGGCTTGCACAAAATTTATTCGAGCTGATATACTAACCGCAAAACGTAATCTCAATGATTTGATATTAATCTGACAGAATTCCAATTATAATAAACTGATATTCTACCTTAGGAAACGTATATTTGAATTAAGTTTTCTGTTTTCAACAAACGTTTCTTTCCGTCAAGGCACCAAATAACACAGCAAAATGTCAGCTGTTGGATTATGAGATAGAAGAGGACGATGAACGAATTGCTTGCTATTATCAATGTCCGGCTGTGCGCATGAATTCGATTCAGCTCGAAAATTGTGCTGTCAAATTTCGTAAGGGAACAACTCACTGCGCTGTTGTGTTACGAGACGTAATAAAAAGCAGTAAGCACTATATAATATTATATATATGAATACATTTGTAAATTTATACCAATAAAACATTCTGATATTCAATATTTTAATATATTCTGTCGATAATATTTGCGATTATATTCAAATTCATTCATCAGAATATCTGATAGTTTTGTTTTGTTTCTTTGCTCATCATTCAGTTTTGATGAAATAGAAAGAAAGTTGTGAGAAGCCCGTGCTAAAGCTTTACCACGAAACTTGGTTCTCACCATCGCATGAACGGAGTTTTAATTATTTCTTTTAACAAATTTGTAGATTTTATAATAAGATATGCCAATCAGTATATACACAGAGAGAAAAGATTACGATTCTAATTCTCGAAATATTTACAAGTTCTGTATTTTATTATTGTTCACTGGAACAGCAAATACATTTTCAATAAGAAAAATCTAATACGAATAATATGATATATTACAAACCAATTAGTTGAGGCGCATTGTGAAACGATTCGGATGAAGTCTCATTCTCAATGACAGTATGAGATTTTTCATAGATTCATCTGCAAACCATCTCTTCTGTTAAGGACGTTTATACCAGTACATGTAGTTATTACGCAGATGCTTTGCGTATTGTTAATACCTGATTAGTGCAAACCGCCTGATACCGGTCGTCTGGTTGAATTGATGGAAATGAGGAAATCCGTAGATGACCATTGCTTTAACCACATATTCATGTGCTTGAGAAAATGTATTGAACACCTCGGTCGTACTAATCTCATCGACCAGTGGAATACGAACACCTGTCATGTTTGCCGGCTATGTTTCAATGCAGGTTGATTCAGTCATTCTGCCAACCAACAGCTAAGTACATACACCACAAAATCCTAAGTGTATGCGATGGAAATTGATGAGAATTAGGATCTTCGAACACTTATCTTTTGTTTATTTTCATGACTAGTAGGAATTGTCTTCTCAAACTTGTTTTGAAAAATTACAGTAGAGAGTAAGTCAAATTTGGCAAAACTGTTACTTGTTCAAAATAATCACGCTGATGCTGTTTTTGAACTCACCAAAATAAATTGATAAAACCGAATTACTAATCCTTATCAACCATCAAATCTGTGACTCAAATGACGCTTGCAAAAATTAAGATTAAATTCAGTTGTGACCGGTTTTTAACTGTTTTTCAGTTGCCAGTGAACAATATGTCTAATCGTTAGATTAGTAAGCTAATTTAGCGCCTAAATTTATTTTGGTGTGAAACATTTCAGGTCTGAGTAGACAAGTAAACCTATAGTTAAAATTTACCTTATGATGCGTCTAATAAGAGATACGGAAGTAAAATTAAAGTACAATAATCAGATTTATCGCAATTTACATTTACACACATTGTCAAAAAGGTTAAACTGCACAAGGATATAGAACAGAATAATTTGATTAATATGTTTTATTTTTATCAATTTGAATTTCATTGTTTCAAGATTGTATTTTCGCAACTCATTGCTAAATATTGAAACTCGCAACAATAAAATTTCATGATTTCATATTAAAGATCCAAATTCACACAATATAGGTAAGTTGCTCACGATGATTTTCTATATGTAGTCGAAGAACGTTTTATTGTTCCATCAAAATGCAACATATGGTAACCAATTTATAGAAATACTGCAATCACACAATTATTGTTAAACACATGACAATAGTTACAATAAATTTTCTGTTTTACATTTCTAGTTGCTCCAATTTAAATATTATGAAACTAAGTTCCATAAAACGCAACATAAAATAACATTAATCTTACCAACTATAACAAAATAGTTTGCGTGTAAGAAAGCGAATGGTTCAATTTTTATTTTCATAAGGGAATTACAATATTTATTAAACAAACTATCAAGAATCTATTGAATTCAGATGTGGATTTGTCAGTTTTCAGCTGATTTTATTGTAATTCGTTTGCGTTTTAATGTTGTTCACAAATATCTAAACAAATGAGAAACATTTAAATATATGTCTACCTAAAGGTAAATTGGCTTTAAATCGCCACATATATCATATTCTACATAAAATTGAATTTCAATCCTAAATGTGTTTTGCAATTACGAATAAAACTAAAATTAATAACACAGAATTGATTACCATATTGTGCCGATATTTCGCAGATTTTACGTGTGATTTCGATATTAGATATTGATTATATTTATTGCATATTTTCTAACAAGATAATATTACCAACATTCACAAATTTTTAGATATAACGTTCGTTGTGGGAAATGGGACACTTTCGTTGCAGGAATTGCAGGTGAATGAACATTTGCACTGTTTTATAAAGAAAGTGGTTGCTTTACAGAAATATCTATGAAAATTAAAACCAATATTATAATTAGGTTAGCGTTTTTCTCTCTGTGAAAATTATAATTGATTTTTGGCGAGGCAACACAATGCTTATAAAAAATTGAAAATATTTGAAAACAATTCACAATCAGTGCAGATTTACTAATTTTTTTAACCCAGTACTAAACTCGCACATATAAATGAAAAGACAATAAATTCGTGTTAGAGGAATATGTTTGATGTGAACATTAAATTATATTTGTGTTAAATACTTAGTAGGATGTAAAATCTGAATATCAAAAAGTTCCTAATGAAATGTCAAGATATATCTGTATCGAAACGAACGCAAATCCGTCGCTCGCAAATTCTTTGTATGCTTTTTAAATTCCATTGTATGAGCTTTGTACATTTAAATAAACATGCTGCAATCAAACATGATGGCTGTTTAAAATCATGTTCACACCAATATACGAGTCACTGCACATATAAATGCACCCTCTTAGATAAATATATAATGAATTCATCTCCTGGTTTAGCGCTTAACACATTTATCGTAAATATTCACTGAAGGATATTTATCGTTACGCGAACGTCTCTAAAAGCATCCGGAGATTCAATACTGGTTATCGAGGCGCTTTATCCTACCAAATTAATGTACCAATGGATCCCAAACCATCGAAGCTTGAACGCGATTGGTTGATGGGCATTAAATTGATCCGTGAGCTCAATGATTCCACCATCCGAAAAATCAGTAACGTCCATCAAATAACGATCGGGACGTACAATGGTGAGAGCCAATCTTTAACAACCTTATATTGTTTTTTGGTTAATTTGATGTCAAATTATTTATTTCAGCTCATCCGAATGTTGTCTGTAAGTAAAAACGACAATAAATATTTGCCGAGGTTTTATTTTATATGCGGGAAGAAATCATGAACCAAAACAACTGTGATTCTATTTTTTCAAAATATTTCAGTTAAATGTCCTTCATATTACCAATGGTATCCTATGATTTAACTTTATTTAACAAATCATTCAAAAGTACATCTTAAGATAAGACGTGAATTCTCGTCCCATTATTGAAAGATGTTGATAATATTTATGTCATCAGTCAGATTCGAAAACCACGGTGATAATTCATTAATATTTAATGCTAAGGTTTTTTTGACTAGTTAATAATGTGGCAACATCACTCTTGCAATGCTCATCAGAGAGGCGCGGCCCAAGTGATGGTGATCTGGATAGCCGGATTGTGCGACGTTATATAATCTGGCTGAACATAGCCCAAACACTGAGAGTGACGGTCAAATAGCGCTCACTATCCTAGTCTCATGAAACTTGAGGTGTGGGACTTACATAACAATTTATTTGAATACAGTTTGTAACACGCGAATACTGACAGCTGCGTTGAATTCTTCACGCGATGCCCGAAATTATACTGCTTATTGCGATCAGAAAAAAACGATATATTTCTTACTGTCAGTTCAAATATATTGAAACGTTTAGTGCGTGAAAGCTTCCACATACAAATATAGGGTTATGATAAAGCAACGGTTTATTAATACTCCTCTGTCCATTAAATTTCGGAAATAATCTTGCTCTCGTGCGTTTGTCATGATGGGAATCACAATTGGATATTGCTAATTAGCTGGCATTCGACATGAATTTTAAATTGTAAGATTCTGTGTTGAATTGATTGGCTTGAATTATATGATATCTGGCAATCGAAACACTGGCTATATAATTTCTCAAAATCCTATCTCTTGCTTCATCTCTAACAATTTTATTACATTTATATATCTTCCATAAATGACTGTGAATTTCATGAATAAAATTATACATCAGTTCAAATGAACAAAAAATACCCAGCTTTTTATCGAAGAAAATAGCTAATGAACTATAAGATAATTAGTAAGATAAGATAGATAAGATAGATAAGATAGATAGATAAGATAAGATAAGATAGATAAGATAAGATAAGATAAGATAGATAGATAAGATAATTAGTAACGTATAATTCACTTCGATGTGTTATAATGAAAAACCACCTAGCTACAAAATTTGCATTGACTACATTAAATAAAATCGCTTGAATTTATTTAGTTTCTAAAAAAAGTGTCTGTAAAAATTTATAAATGGTAATTAATTTGTTAGGGACCTGATCTATCTGAATTTTCCATATTATTCACTATTGATTTAGTTCTGACTGCATAGCTAGCAATGTATTTAGACGTATGATCTGCTTCTTCTCTCAGACGTACGGGGATATACAGTCATCAAGGATCCAACGAGCTTTTGCGAAAATGTAAGATCGTCGTCAACCGAAAGTTTTATCGTTATAAATTTTACATAAGGTTCCTTGAGACAATTTAATAATATTAGATTTATCAAGACGCACTGGGTTTTTAATAAAAACAATCAACTTCGGTATATATATATATATATATATATATATATATATATTGCAAACTATCAAATAAATATTAATTTCCTATGCACGACATTCGAGGGTATCAAGTGTAAAAACTCATGTTGAGTAGCACAATCTATTTTAATTGTTCGTGATTGGATATCAACTAAAGTGAAATCTCTTTTAGATTTGAAATCCATGCATCACGACGATTTGGTTACTGTATCATAAGATGATCTACAAAGATCACCAAAAATAATATTTATACCTGAACCCTGCATTACAAAATTTATTCTGATACCAGTCTGGATATCATTAACTTTTACGGATTCATGTTAGTATTAAATCCTACATTTACGCACTCAGCTTTATAATAATTTGATTTATTTCAAATTTCTATTGGATAATCAGGCTTTTGAAGCGTAAACTTATAGGTTTAACGAATTGGTTTCAATTTACCTGACGTTTAAGTGTCTTAAACTCTATGCATTAAAAAGACGACAACTCGGTCGTTTAAAAAATGGAAATGTTTCATGCAATGTGATCCCAAATATGTTACAACAAACAAGATCATAACAAAATACGACAAATTTGCAGACGTTCCTAAAATTTTGGAACCACCGACAAATTTCAAAATATCCATATCAGATGTGATCGGGAGCAATCGTTTTATTTTTTAGGTTGTTCAGCTATTTTGCTGCACATACCTGAAGTGTCATTTTAGTGAAAATGTCAAAGCAATTTAGGAACATATTCATGTAGTACTGAATCTGCCAAGCATGAATGCTTGGAAACATTTTATTTCAAAATTTATGGTTTCATTTTTCCAGGTATTACGTAATGCGTTTACCAAGATTGTACTGCATCGAACAATTTGCAATGATCACATGCATCGCATCGACCGTTTTCACACAGAATGGGTCCTTAATGCAGCATTGTGGATGCAGGAGATGCCGTCAACAAATATTGACCTGATGCTACATTCGATACAAGAAACATTGGTTCCCGAAAGTTCTCAATGCAAACACATTTTCACGCTGCAATCATTGAAATTAAAAGGTATTCATTGCATTTATTTTTGTAAAATCAATTATTTGGCTACTTCTTATAACGCTATGATTAAGTGCCATAACGAGTGAGGTAAATGGCTTTCATCCTTCCAGTTTGTTTAAGAATATTAACGAATAATTATTCCATATTTCACCAACATACTCATCAGTTTTATTCAATATGGTCGGTGTACATATCATTCAATAGATTGAGTCTGTCAGCATTATATTGCAATTGCTTTCGAGTTCTTTGTTTGAAATACGAGCACAATTATTAAATTTTAACTTTACGCAAACACGTCTCACCTAAACTATGATATTAAAACTCTAATTTTCACAAAACATTCCGAGTGATGTGAACAGCAAGATACGTTTTACAAAAGAAAATAAATTTGTTCTTATCTGTTCGATAGTTCATAATTTCCCAAACTTATTCAATACACTATGTTTGAAACGTTACATTTGAAGATTCACCGGTGGTTTCTGAGAGATTTTGTGAGTTCCTTTTCAATTCGTTGCGGATTAAAAAATAAAGCAATTCAGTTTCATGTAGATTTCACAGTATGCAATTAGCGAGAGCATGCTCTGCAAATGAATAGTCTATAGTAAGCATAGTGCTGCATGTGTCTTCGCAAACACGCAAACTTGCACTAAACATAATATTTCTCTGGATATGTTCCCATACATCGAGGATACATTTCATTAGGACTAAACAACTGCACTAAATCTTTTACTGAATCAAATCCTGCGAATAAGAAGCTTTGTTCATCGTAGTAAAAACAGATGTACTAAATTTTAACGACGTTTAAGCACGTGCTGAATGAAGCAATTGCCTTGTTTTGATCAGGTGTATACTTTCTTAAAAACGTATTTCGATATTAATATTGTTGGATAAAATCAATATAAAAACCGATCCAAATAAAATGTAAAATGTGCCGTACAAATCTCGTTGATGAAACATTACTGATGAAAAGATAAATGTACTCAAGATTTCTCAAACATAGCTCGAACATTCTTACAGTGTTCTCCAAACTTATTTGATCACAAATTGCACGAACATAAAGCGTGATATATTTTGTGAAAGCGACATTGAGTAGTTAGATTTTGTGTAGCCTCATGCGATTCGCAAAATGCTCATTTGCGTTGTTATGATACGAGTAATTAAGATGACGGTGCAAATAATATTCAACAATAAAATCAAAAAAAATTGTTGTTGTTTTTAGCCTCCTTCGGTCGATGTCGATCATGGATGTACATCACAATCGCATGAATTTCATGTTTTGCAGCTTTTTGAATGACTAAATAGTCCGATTTGGAAGGAACAACGATAGTCAGAACTCTGTTGTATTGCATCAGTTGCACGCTGGCGGCGTGATCTGCGTTCAGCAGCCAAAAGCTGTATCTGCTCCTCCCCGGATTGCAGACGACACTTTAAGCAATGCTCCAAAGTAAGCGGTAAAAAGCAAGTTCTTTCCAGCTCACGGGGTTAATGTCAAGAGCTTTCATATCTTTTTTGCAAACGTCTTTGTACCGCAAGTACGGTCTGCCAATCGTCGACATCCTAATTGCAACTGACCATGGAGTAGATCTTTCGGAATACGAAAATTTTTTCATTACATTCAAATAATTAGAGAACCACAAAACACTCAACTTAGAATCAGCCTACGATCTGCTTGAATGATTTGTCAGTATAGTGGTGCAATATTATCCGTTCCAGGCATTGTCGTTTTTATACGAGCCACGAAGGTCAATGTGCTCGGGCAAACAAAAAATACACTATGCTTGTGGGTAAGCAGCAATAATAAAAATGTTACCAATTAAATTTCGTGCTCGTATTTTAAGTTTAATTTTCTAATTATCTTCTCCGAAAACATGTGAATTCTTATTAAAACATGTTTGAGAAACGATGGATAAATCAACCGGAGTAAACGTTTGTTGAAAATATTATTGAATAAAACTCATGTTTTTTGAAAAAAACACCATTCGCACACGAATAAAATATGGTTCCGGTAAGACATGGATTTACATAGCGTAAATTGATACCGCAATCACCTCCAATTTCTTCATACATCTGTCTTTTTACACTATACGATCAACTCCGAATGATTATATATTTTCTTTTTGAGATTATGGGGAAATTTGTGAATCAGATTATTACGTGCAAGCTGTCCGATGTCCAAGACCAACATGAAGAACTGATCAAGATTTTCCTATACATCGATCCGAATTCGACAACAATAGTACCACGTGGACCACATTACAGTCAATCATTCTTACTTGAAGTTACAAAGATTTTGCACGCTGGTCGCAATGGATGCATCTTTTCAATTCGCTACCCGATGTTCAATCGATTTAATAGTAAGATGTGTTACACTTCTACGCAAACACTTTATTTTGTTAAAAAAGTCGCCTAATCGCTATCAGACTAGAATTAGGTGAAGGATAAATTAAAAGTTAAATTTTGGTAATCCCCATTCAAACTCTGCAAGCATGATGCGGATAATTATGATTGACTTTGATCTTAATGGATCTATATGGAAGAGAGCTGTAATTCGTTGCAACACATTTCGTAACATACATTGCTTTCGATATTTAAATACGATGCATGTATAACGGAGGAAATATTTGTTCAATAATTTGATGCTGATGGATGTAAATAAGAAACAGAGGTGATGGGATAACTAATATCAGGGTCTGACTAACATGCACTTTCGGAAGTAAAACTTTACCCGAATTAGCTGGAAATAATACATCACAAATATATCGCCATTGTGAATACACGGCGATTCTAAAGCACATTATAATCAATTACTTGTGTATTTTCTTTCGCATATTTTTGGATGTGATTGAAATATGTTATCGAATTGAAAAATGCAGCAAATCCACCCCAAATTTTGTGCTCCAACTTGCGGTCAGTTGGTGCGCTTCCATGTTTGTAAAATTCTGATCACGCAGTTGAGCATTTCCACCCACAGTCTGACTTACAATAATGTAGTATTCATTACACCAACATCCGAAATTCATTTTTCCATACATAATTGCCAATTTTTGCTAGGCAGTGACGACGTTTTACTCGTTAACCATTATCTTGAAATTTTAAATGATTATATATATCTACGCAGCAAGCTCAATGAATGTTTCTATCTAGATAATGAATATTTGAGCTCAATTTGAAAGAAAGATACTGAATGTCATAATCGCAGTTTACCTAACATTAGCATCTTGAAAGTCCAGAGCTTTTATGAACATGACGATATGCGTTAAAAACCTTGATTTATTCAGTATGGTTGTATGCGAAGTTGTAATTGTTAACTTGAGTCTGACCTTCCAAAAATGACGAAATGATGTTTCCCGATTCATTGCAAAAATCGTGTGCGAGATAGAGCATTTTCATTGGCTGGCAAAATTCGAGGTATTGAAATTCGTCAACATATTACGTAACCGTAAGTTTTCTACATGTTCAGCCTCATTTCAAGTTTTTATCGCATTCTTACATTTGGAACATTTTACAGATGTAGTTGTACTTTGATTAATATGAGGCTTTTATCATCGTGTAACGTTTCGGGTAACATTTAGTCAATGGCGGTGCGTGCAAAGATTTATTGAAATTAATGCCATAGTAGTCCGTCAGAATAAAGAACTTAACATACTGATGTCACGCATTCAACAGCGAAACCACCAGAGCTAACTTTTTAAGATTATAAAACCATTTAAATCTTGAAAACTTAAACGAAAAAACGTGAGTCAATCATTTCTGTTGTTCCTTACAGTGACGGCATATGAAGCCATCCCGGAAATTTGATGTTTCTCGCCCCTTCTAGGTAATCCAAAATAAAGAACATCTTTTTTGTTTTGGAAAAGCACTTTTCCTACTTTGTCGTGATTCACAACAACATAATTTAGAAAAACGTTAAATCACTTTTACATTGCTTTTTCACATTTTCAAATAAACTAATTTTGACATCAGCCCGTATTTTCAATATATTATAGGTCCATTTTTGAAAAATGGCACCCGAATTAGGTTACATAAAAAAGAATACGTTTCTTGAATTAATTTTAACAATGTATAAACAGTAGAAACAGCAAAATAATATTTGTATCAATACGATAATTTAAGCCATTACCTACCGATATAACGTTGAGTATCCTCGAACATAGATCACGAGGATATAATACTAAGAGGCTAGCAAGTAGTACGCTAATCAAATCGTAATAAAAAGGAGCTCCCCATTCGAATGTACACTGCGTTGATCACAAATGATTGCCTGTTCAATGTTCACCACCCAGCCTCTTTTTCAGTTTCATCGTGTTGCAATTAGGCGCCAACCTTTGGGTTTTGCATGACAATTGAAAAATAATACTGATCTTACGCACATTTCACTTAAACCAAATGAGTGCGCTGCTAACACCAATGAATATCCATCACGGAGAAACAGCATTTTCGAAATTTATCATCAAATTGTGAATAAAAACTTGAGCGTATGTGTTAAAAATGAAAAGCAATAAAATCAAATATAAATCTATTTCAAATTAATGTGTTGCTCAGTTCACTCACACTCAAACACTACATCCGGGTCAGACTGATTTTCTTCGTCATTTGAATAAAGTTATATTAGTTTAACTATCCTCTTATACATTGAAAGAGACATAGACATTAAAACGATCGTTTAACAGGGTTCTCACAACGAAACACGATGTTTTAATACAGAATCACTTAGTGATGTCAGTTCAATTGGTCAACGAGAACATGGACGAATAAAGCTATCCTTTTACAATTTGACTATTCTAAAATGTTTCATAATAAAAACTGTAATCCAAATGTGTGCCGTACATTTTAATTCTTCCAAAACATTCACCAACGATTTATTGGATATGTTCCCGTAAAAACGAAAAACAAGTCAGCAAGATGCGATAACGTGAACCTAAATGTTAGGTAATTAAAAGGAACAATTCCGGAAATTCACTGTGAATCACCACCAACGTTTGTGCAGAATTTAAAAAAATGATGGCAAAACAAACGTTTTAAGTACATCCGTTTATTTATTAAATCACTTAGTTGACAAATATCGGTGAGAAGCTCACGTCGTAAGGCCCAATAGTCAAATACGATGGTCCCGAGTTTAAATAACACCCAAAACATGATGACTAGTGCGGTTAGCTCAAATCAGAGCGAAACATGTGTTCAGTGCTTCAATGTGGACGGTTGTTATAAATTTCTGAATATTTCGAAGGACTTGTTACCCATGAGTAGTCGTAAAACATGATAAACGAACTCTTCAAAACAACAATGTAACAACAATGCCGATAAGATTTAATCAGTGTTAGCTTACACTTTATCTAATGGGAATAACTGAAAGGAAGTTCACATCGGTGGAAAGACCACCACGGATTTTGCTTGATTTTGATATGTTTCCTTTTGTTCAGAGAAATTTCAAATGCATGTCGCTCAAAATTTCCCGTTTTTCATATACATCACTCAGCTGAATTTCACTCATGTCAATATTCATTTCACCTGATCTCAATAAATCCATGAACAATTAGGACGACTTTCGGGTAACTTGTTAATCTTCAGGCAATTCGACTATCATATTGAGAATATTCAAAATGTTGGATTTTCTATATGAAATTTACCATACATTGGACTTAAGTTAATTTGTATTTTCTATTTTTACTAACAAATTTTCAATATAGCCTTCTCACTGTTGAACCAACCTAAATGTATGAAAGTTTCAAACTTTGTCCAAGCCTTATAGTCGGTCACTAGAATAAGTCAATTTTTCTCTTTGAATTTTAGGTTGGTAAAAGTGTAGGTATAGCAATTGTAGAGAAATCATAATGATGATTTGTTGCATAGAAGTTAATTATTTCCTTGTGCGGTTACATGCAACTATACATGCAGGGCGTACATACATACATTTCGAGGCACAGTATAAAGAGTCGTTTTCACCACCTGTATAATTGATACTATCTAATGCTGCTGATGGTAGATCACACCCGATATGTGCAACTGATACCGAACGGCAGTGTATGCTTTGCCTCTGTGAACGCAGCGACAGAGAATATTTTACCCGATCCAGAAAAAAAAGTCAACTAAAAATCGGTTGCGCATGATATAATTCAATCGTAAATTTGGCAAGCATGAAATAATCACGCGATTGTGACCAACAAATTAACAATCCCTAAATACGTTTCATGTGAATTAGTACAGACGGATTGATCATACAATTAGACTCTTTAAAAACCGACCATTAAATATCTGAAATTCTGTGTATTTTGTTTTATACGATAAAAGTGAATAAAGCTTAAAATGAGGAATATAAGCGAGTTCCATATTTAACTGAAGGCACTTTGCATATTATTAATAAATTTTGGAATATATCTCATGAAATTCCGAATGGTTAGATTTCAGGATATCACAGTTTTTCATATCGTTCTTATCAGCAAACATCAGCTTCATTTGCACAGTTAAAGGAAATAATAAGAAGGACACAGATGGTTTAAAAACTATCGATATTCGAGATCAGGACCAGTGTTATTAATGTAAATACACGAAACGAATACTGTACAAATTACACACGAAAGAACATTATTCAAGGCAATTTACACATGATATGAAAGTGATATATCCGACGGTAATTGTGCTATACGTCGTAAACATTAACACATCAATCTTGACGAATAATAAATATATGACTACCGATATGAAAACGTTCCAAAAATCAATAAATTGTGTTTTAATCTAATCTTTTAGAAATTTTGAGTTTTGAGAATATTCACTTCAAGAGGGTTCTAATGGGCAGTAGAGATATCATTTGTCAACCAGATTGCATGAGCATAAATTTTGTTACAGGCACCTTCAAAAACAATTTCTATAAAGAATGATACTTGCGCATAAAACAACCCTGACTCAACGCTCCACCAATACATAACATTAGGAATTCCTTGAAATCGTGTAAACCGGTTTGCCGTGCTGTCACATAATTTGAGATCCTGAATATCACGAGATACTTTACTAACTCTTAAACATAAGTGGATTTCTTAGACCCTATTTGAAATTAATGATGGTGGTTTGGAGGATGTGAGCAACACTGTAATTTGATCATCCATGAGCGCCAAGAGTTAATGACATGGAATAATTACACTGACCGTAACTTACAGTAGCATTCAAGTAATATATTGTTTACCATTTATCCACTGTTTCAAGGCTCACTGACATTAATTATAATGTATCCACATGATGACGGTAAACAGCCGGAAACCAGTTGTGGTGTGTAACTGCGGATGTGGGCATCTTATTACCTCGGTCATCAATAAGCGCTTGAGTGCTTCACCAGGAATCACAATTCGATTCTGCGTTTGAACATCGTGGATCATTTTATGAATTTTATGTAACATAGCATTCTTGTTAAACATTGTTTACAACTTATCCAGAGTTTAAACGGCAAACAGTCAAATACCCGTAGAAGAGCTGCAGGTGCGATGATGTGAGCAACTCATTAATTCAGTAAATTGTTTTATTTTAATGCGATCAACGAAAAGTACAGCCAACGTGGTAAGAAAATCAAAGATGACGGTTTTGGTTAATGCGTCATTGTGTTGGGTTGGCGTGACGGGACGAGTTTTGAGTACATGTTGTCAGCAGATTCAGACGCGAGTTGTCAGTCTCCCTTCTATAATTAGTTTATGAAATTCCCTTCAATATTTTTTCGATAGTTCCCTGCAGTGGTAAAAACTCCTAAGTTAAATTTATCAACAAAAAGACAGAAGCAAAAAGATTGAACGAATATTGAGCACAAAA
This sequence comes from Atriophallophorus winterbourni, assembly GCA_013407085.1. NCBI lineage: Eukaryota > Metazoa > Platyhelminthes > Trematoda > Plagiorchiida > Microphallidae > Atriophallophorus > Atriophallophorus winterbourni. Next base: position 14,603 of record JACCGJ010004519.1, read on the forward strand.
TACACTATTGCTGAACACAGAGAACGACAAGCCGTAGATAGGTAATTCATTAAATCAGTGGATCCCGCATAGCAAACATTTATATAAATATCTAAACATCACAATGATTGAAAAAAATAAGACAGTTAGATTGAAAAGTATCGGATCTCAAAACAATCCAAGCGCACGTCAGTTCACTGTCAAATTGCGTTGCATGTGTAGGTTTTAGCAGAAGGGAGTAAATCCTAATAGGAGGTTTTTCACGTGTCACGCTTGATTTTCAAAAGTGCATTCAAAATAAGACGAATCGCTGACCACAAATTTGTTAGCGAGTATTAATGGAAATATTTGTCCCAGAGTTTGTTACGTTTGCTAGGTTGTCACGGCCACCATTTTCTAATAATGTTGTTTAAACAGAATCTTATGCGGTAGCATCGAAAGACTTTAGCATCCTGACTCACACCGAGTCATCCCATTAATGACATTGCATTATTTGAACAATACAAACTTTGTGAGATGTTAATATGCGAACGCTCGAACAACTCGAACAAATTAGCGTAGTAATCAGATGTATTCTCGCACCACTGACCTGACATCATCGCTATTATAGAAACATTTTTTTCTTTTCGATTAAGTGAAAGGATATTTTAATTCGGAATTTGAATTTGATGAGAAACGAGCAAATGAGAAGCGCGATGGAGTTGTTCTTTACTATAGTTATCGCCTTCAGTGCCATTCGAACGCATAATCCACACACGATGATACAATTTGGTATTTCTTAACGACGATGTTATATACATTTTGCTTGATTGGTGTTGCCTAATGGCCGCCTTGAACCTACAACGAAAAGTAGATTCAACTGCTTCAGCGCTTTATTTAAACTTAGCTAGCAACAATACTTAATATGGCTGATATTAACATGTTTACCTTCATGCCACACAGCTTCAATATCCACAATCGCAAAAATAGTTATTTCGAGAGGTACTAGATTAAATCTCTTCATACAACCATATTCACGATTGCACTCGAAAAATGTGTTATAACCGCCCGTCTGTCTTCGATATGGTGTTAACATTTAAAGGGACAATCTGTTGAACCGATCGAATTCGAGGCTTATCAGAAAGTCGACTATGTTTGCAATACTCCTTACCCGCTTATTCTTGATAGGGTGCATCGCCGTGAAGATAAATTGGACCGGAGTAAATCGCTCTTGCAAATTTCGCATTGAGAGACATACCACATAAGCCTGACTCAAAATGGAAGAAATCCGTAGATTTGCTGAAACTGAGGTTTGACGAGAATTCGTAGATAGTTCCTAACATTTGTGAAAATTTATTTTGTTTTGTTGTGTGCAGCAAAACAAAAAAATGGATTGTGCCAATACAAACAGCGTGAATGCAGTGTCGTATGCGTGACAACAGTAAATGAACATCGCGGCAACATTTCAGTTCGGTAATCAACAAACTGACTTTACTCATTCAAGATAATATAGAAGCGTACTAATTAATGCTGCTGTCCAAAATAAAACGCAATCTTAAGTTAATAGACAAAATCATGAAGCAAAAGCAAACGTCAATACAGGTATTTTGGTTGGGTAGATTAGTGACGATATCAGAGAGACCGCGTTAGAAACCGTAAATCATCTCGTGATTTAATAATCTAGAAAGTGTAAATCCGGTGTGATTATAACAATTCCAAAGGCAACTGCTGCATTCAGACGCTGCAAATTATGGTATCATCGAAATTTTCACATGTTATAACAAACCTCATGAAACCTATAGACTCAGATAAAAAGTGTTGCAGACAATGAATTGCGGCGCAGCATGGATTTCGATTTTATTACTCTTGTCTAACGAACCTCCTCATAGCATTATACGGCCGGAATAAGGAATGTGAACTACGTTCTTGAATTTCACGTCTGTTACCTAAACATTTCAAAAGCTTTTGTGTTAACATTTGTTAATATTTCGAAGGAATTGTTAGTTATGATTAATCGCACAACATAATGAACGAACTCTCCAAATGCTCTGGAACAACATTACCCATCAGATTTCATCAGTGTAATCTTATTCTATATAAGATGGTAAGACCTGACAAGAGATCAGATCGGTCGGACGACTACAGGAGATAGCAATTTCTCGAATAGTCGGGCATGTGACACTCCTCAAATAAGCCAGTCTGGAGAAGCATTCATGAAACCTTAATCGCGATCGGCTGGACGTTGAATGGTTTCTCGGACCGTTAAGCGTAAGAACACAATGATTATGTTACTGAGTACGTAGCAGAACCAAAATAATCTATTCAAAACTCATGATCTCAATTTTGAGAGATACTCGATTCTAGTGATTCTATTGCACATCGTTGTGATTAACTATGTCAACATTCAAAATGTTGACTACTCGGGCATTTGGCGCTTATCAAAAGTGCCAGTATGGAGAGACATTCATGAAGGCTTAATCGCGATCGGTCGAAGGATAGAGGGTAGCTCATGCCGTAAGGCTTGATACTACAATATTGATCCTTCTGGGTTTCAATAATACACGAGACAGAAGAATTACTGCAATTAGCTACATGAGAGCAAAACAAGTGTTCAGTGTTTTCAATGTGAACGGTTTTCATAAACCATGTGAAAATTTCGATTATTAGTCGCACACCATGATGAACGAACTATATAAAAAGTTTGGTATCAACAATGCCCGTCAGATTTAATAGGTGTTTGCTTAAACATTATCCGATCGGAAGACCTGACGAGGAGATCAGAGAGGTGAAATTATTACAACGGATGTTGATAGCTCTTTCTCGACTAGTCAGGCATATGACGTTAACCAAATGTGCCAGTGCGGATAAACTTTCACGATATGTTAATCGCGATCTGACAAATACCTGTGTGAAGCACAGGTCGTAAGGCCCAATAGTCAAATATAATGGTCCTGGGTTCAAATAAGACCCAAAACATGATAAGTAATACCGTTGACTTAAAATTAGAACGAAACGTTTCCAGTGCTTCAATGTAGGCGGTTGTGATAAATTTGAGAATATTTCGAAGGACTTGTTACTGATGAGTAGTCGTAATACATGATAAACGAACTCTCCAAACCCGCTGTAACAACAATGCTGGCCAGATTCAATCAGTGTTAGCGTACTCTTTATCTGATGAGAATACCTGAAGGGGAGTTCACATCGGTGGAAAGACAACAACGGATTTTTCTAGATATTTCTTAACAAGTTTGGCATATGACTCTAATCACAGTGCTAGGATGGAGAAACATTCATGAAGGCTTGATCGCGATCGGCCAAACGGTGGTGCGTAGCTAAGGGCGTAAGGCTTGGTGCTAAAAAAATGACGGTCATTAGTTCAAATAAGACCCGCAAAAGGATAAGTAGTGCGGTTAGCTCAAATCAGAACGGATCTAATGTTGGTCCTTATTTTGACTAATATCGGAACATTGATTTCGTGAAGAAAACTGCGGCGAGTTACGATTCTCAATCTTTGTTATGGCGAGTTTCAAAAATCTATTTTTTCTTAGTAACCATTACTTTTTTCTATCCTCCTAATTAAATTATTGATGGATCGCGGAATAATATTACCAAGTAGCCATGAATGATATAGTGGACGTCATTATGTCCCAATTGAACTTTTTGCTTATGTGAAACCGCTAGTTTACTGTAAAATAAAGATGATTATATACACGTGCAATGAATGCTTCATTGTATGAGATTGAACCTATCCACTAAAGACACGAATATAAGATGCTTTCACAAAATCTACCAAGTATTCGTTGTTAATTTAAACATGTTTAAAAATTGATCAATGTCGAAGTGCTTTCTAAAGTTGATCCAATTGCATTATTACTCAACTACGGCTGCGCTGCCACCGAGGAACAAGCATTCTCTTGATTGCTATATTTAGAGGCATTGTTGAAGCGTGGTCTGCAATCTGATGAAGAGCTCTTGCTGATTGAAACCAGGTCGCGTCGCTAGCCTGCAACTGACTCCCATCGACGAAGTATAGTCTATCGCTGCGAGCACTGCAACAGACATCATTCATTTCGATTTGGAGCGTCGAGTTATTCAAAAAGCAATGCAGAATAAGAACAAAAATCGTGCGATTGTGATGTACAAGATGTGTATTCATGGTCGACAGCGACTAAAGTAGGACAACAAAAACAAATTGACAAACGAAAAATCATATATAATTAATGACATAAATTGGCCCGGTGTCATAACTTATTTTAAAATAAATGAATATATCACTTTCGGCAAATTGCTTGATATAAATAGTTGGTGATAAATTATGACCTAGCAATGTGTTATCTATAAAATCTTACGTTTAACATTGGAAGTTTCTGAATTCAGGGGAAATAAACGTTGGACATTTTCAGAAATTTACAAACATTTTTTTGCATCCATTTACAACAAACTCGTACGAACAGAATACACTTTTTGAGGTTGAATCTTTCTGGGTGAAAAAGCCCTGCACAATTCTATCTACATCGATAATCATTACATTTCTCTCGGTAATGTTCGCAAAATTTTAACATTCTTTAAATGCATGTTATTACGATGTTGTCCGTAACTAATGTTTGCAAGCTACACTTATTGATGTCATTATCACGTGATTCTTTTACTTTTGATTTCCGCAATAAATACGAATTTGATTGCATGATTATTTAGAAAGAATTTAATTACGATAAATTATCTTGTATTCAAGTTCTCATGTACTGTAGTTTCCATTAATTGCTGGTGAACAATATGGAGTATGTTTCAAATAATTGTAATTTAAAATTCGAACGCAATAACACTACCAATTCTCCTCACATCTTGGACAGTCTCAACAAGTTTGACAATAATGCTTGCTTATCAGATACTTTATTGTGTAGAAGGCAGCAAAATTTTCAATAAAATAAAAAGAAATAAATTCAGTTTTATATGCTGTTGAGTATAAACTAATGCAGAAAACATCGAAAAGGAAAACAGAGTTGCTTCAAATATGCGGATTTATATGAATTAACAGCACCTCAAATGTCAACTCTTAAACAGTAACTGCTGCTACATTTTGTTATTTTCATATTACATTCTTTATCTTTCAACTAGGTACATAATCAATTCTGCAAACGATTTGATAGCCTTTCGTAATGCATACACAAAGACGCATCCATGTATAGAACTCTTCTCAAATATCTCACGAGTTTAATAGCAACTGTGGTTCCGAACGGTTTACAACATACCCCAATATTAATGTTTAGAAAGTATTTCTATCGATTTATTGTATACGTATTTCAATAACTAATGTCAGTATCAAACTGGATCAAGAACGCATAGGTGCTTCAATTTGTGTGAATCTTTTTACACGTCCGTCATGGTTAAGTTAATGAAAGGTTTTGCAAAACCTGATTATCGAACACTTTAAAGTGATCAACTTTACTTTTTTCTTTCCAGCGTGTAGTCTTAATGATTAGCGTTATAGATTAAATTAAGATTGTTTGAATCCTTGCATTTACTCTCAGAAAATATTAAGCACATTATGCAGCCAATAAATTAACGTTTTGTTTATGGGAACAGTTTGCTCTGCTACAATTGCATAATTTTTGAAGAAGCAAATCTATAACTATTCGAAATGAAATACCGTTTTGATAAAAATAGTTTTTGACATTTGATAAACATATAGTTAACTCATTTCGAATAAAAGCGGTAAGTCTGACGCGGATAGAATAAGCGTAATCACGAGAAAGATGATGATGATTTCAACGAAATACTGTATTTGTGTTAAGCGGGTCAAGGAACATGATTTGGGGATGATAAAGACAGCATTACGCGCTTTTAAACGTCAATTATGATTAGTTTCGTTAACCTCGTTTTTTGAGCAACAATTATTTGTACTAAATAACGCTTCGTTTCAAATATTTATAGATTATGTTTTTCAAGGATCATGCAAATGATTCAAAGCAACCTTTTACCCAATAGAAATCATGCCATACTTGGTAAAAAAAAGAGCAAAACAATTTCTGGGTGAGAAGTCTGTGATATAAAAGTTAGGATTAGTTTCGAGAAGCTTATTTTTGAGCAACAAGTACATGGACTGAATTGACCTTTCGTTTCAAATATTTATGGATTAGGTTTTCGAAGGATAATGCAAATGCTTCAAAGCAACCTTTGTCCCGATACAAAGCGTGTCATACTTGGTAAAAAAAAGCAAAATATCTTCCAAGTGAGAAATAAAAAGAATAAACTGAACTCAATTTAATCTATTAAATTTATCACCAATAATAAACGCTTGGATGAAAACAGTAAGGGTGGTCTCTTTGAAGTCTGTGATATTAAAGTTTAGCAAATCATTTTATTAGTTGGGGAATAATAAACGTGAAAATAGCTTCACACCTATGCTTTCTTGACTCAGATTGATGCTGATATATAATAATGAATTAACTTTATCATAAATCGATACAACCTCTGCCTGAATAAATATCTTCATCGATTATAACATTATCGGTGTTTTCTGATTTTATCTCCAGTTTAGAATGCTTATCAAACAAGTTCTTTTCGGGCACTTATATCCTCAATAGAAAATGGTTTAATATTCGTGGGATTATCAAATTCTTCATATCCTTTTAATCGTGAATTAGAACGTTAGTAATTAGAGAGGCCTTATCCATTTTCGACAATGATCTGACCGAAAACGAGTAACGATTGTTTTGTCGTTGAGAAATAATATTCCTTGAGCTACGTGATTTAATAAATAAGCGAATGCATTTTAAATGTTTATCATCGCATCCGTTTCAAATTTGCACAAAGTTTGGTTGGTGATAATAAAATATCACCGGAATCTTCAAATCTGTCTGATGACACAAATGCAATCAAAATCTCTCGATAATCTAACATGAATTAAATTCTTTTCCCACCATGGATTTGCCATTTATATTTTTTTAAATTTCTCAAATCACACGATTAGATTCAGAAGTTGAGGTACATTCCACTAAAATATGTTTATAAAAAGAGAATCAGAATAAAACCAAATATTAATGTGCATGCTTTTCCGTCAGACACACCCCACGACCGTATTTGTGCTGTTTGTAATAATCAGGTCGGAGCAGTAAGATCAGGATCCGCATGCGCTTCAAACAGAATGAGTTTGATTCTTGAATTTTTCAGAGTGTAAAAAAAATTATACCATTTCTTTTATGATGTATTCGAAGCAGAACAGAAATCTACAAATCCTTTATTCAAAAAATTATAATAATCTAACAAACGCCATTTTGATGCATTTTATTGTCTTTTTCCATATTTACAGAAAATAATTCGGATGCGCTATAATATATAATTCAACATCAATTTAACCGCCGAAAATATGATGGAGTTATAGATTGGCTCTCAGCATTGTACGCCCCAAAGTTTATTTGATGAACATTACTGATTCTTCGGATGGTGCATTCATTCAGCTCACGGATAAATTTAATGACCCTCAACCAATCAGGGTCCAAGCTTTGTTGGTTTGTGATCCATCATATAAAACATTGATCTAAGTGTGTAGTGTCTTTGTCAACATTTGCGGTGAAATTCCCTCACCATTTGATTAAGACATGGATATTAAGATAGAAAAATCATTTGAAAAGGCAAATTAAATAGTATGAAGCTACAAAGGTATTCCCGATAAATGGTTGCGTTGGTTTCGATGCAAACGATATTGAGACATAGTATAGAGTATAGTAGAGGAAATCAATGTTGTGCTGGCGAAAAAAATTATGCGATTTAAAGTATGCAACCATTCTTTTCGAGGGTGTAAGTTTCTCAACCAGAGCCCAGACTTCTGACTCTTTTGGTACCACTCCTCAGTAAAAATGAAGGAAAGCAATTCACAAAGTTGAAGTTAACATAACCTGAGCACATCCCGAGGTGATGACATCCGCTCATGCGGATTTTCTAACATTTAATGTGATCAAATGACTTGCGAAAATCACCGGATTTATCGATTTATCGCGCAATGTTTCGATTCCTGTCCCGATTGAATAATCGGAATGTTCAACTAAAACATTTGGCACGAACATTTTAGAGTAGTAATTCTCCAGAGCATTTTCGGTTTCCAAAAATAGCTGGTTTATAATGGTTTGGTTCCTTTTTGACGGGAGTATCAACTGGTGTGCTTCATTATCCTATCGAATGAGTGCAGTCACTTTTTCGTATAACATACGAAAATGCTGCCAAGGAGTAGAAGTATTGTTGGCTTTATGCTGCACCCACACTGTTCGCATCAGTGCTATCCAGTTTTTTTCCGCTACGGGAAACAAAACGAACGATGGGCGAGTTATCGTCTATCTTTAGTTCCAGAAAACCTACAAATTCGTTCCATTGCGCGTCAGATGATAATTCACTCGTCTGAAAATGCGGCATAGTACGAGCGATTTATTACGGGCCAATTTAAATACTCGTCGAACCACCCCATTCGCAGCAAGCCATCTCTAAGTACTGCAAACATAGTCCAACACTAGCCCTCAATAGACATTAACACCCAGCAGAGCCTGAAACTCGATTGCTTTGATTGGTTCTTCGTCCGATGGTAACACCAAATCTAAGACAGAAGGGCGGCCAGAACCTCTCCCCCGAGTATATTCGTGAACATGATTGTTTAACGGGACAGAATCCGGTACCTCTCTAAATCGTTATTCTAGATATGTGTCGTTGCTTGCTGTGTGCGAGTCAAGCGCTGAAGCACTTGGATCAACCTTATTTTTACGATTCCGTAGAGGAAGGTGACGGGTGGGCTACACCAATAATGCAAACTTCTCCAGACATCGGCGTTAAGGAACACCAAATAGATTCGTTGAGCGTCAATTCGGTTTTGTCTGTTGGATGGCACTGGAGTCCAGTATGATAATAAAGCGCAACACCATCACCGCTTCCCTCTCGATCTTCTTTATCAAATTCATATTTAAAATTGATATCTCCGTTTTAGTGAAATAAAAAGAATACCATGTTTCTTTAATGGCGATAATGTTAGGTGAGTGGCGCGACCATATCTCGGTTTTTCGGAACGCTTTGCGCATTTGTTTGTAAACATGTTATAAAGTTTGTGGTGTTCCAATGATCAAACCTTATCAACGGGCTGACTATGGTAAGGTCGGAATGCTCATAATATTGGAGCTATCGCATGAAATTTAGTTTGAACCGCATGACTAGGTGTTTGTTTGTCCGTATTATCCGTTTGCTTGATTACGGGTATTTTCCTGGGCAGGCTGAACCGGACGTTTTGGAATAGGATTTTCTATTAGCTTTTTACTCATGTTTGTTATTGTCGGTCATTTCGGTTGTGAAGAAGGTTAGCTTTGAAGGTTAGGACGTTGCCTTTTATAGCTGATAGACCGCGGTATCCGCAAAGCATCCACAACTGTGGAGTTTTTAAAACCAAATTGTTTCTGCTATATTATTCCACAGTTTGTGATCGTGCTGAGACGTTTTTCAAGATGATATGTCAGCAGCATCTTTCGGGACACCTACAATTAAAATAATATTTGGAATAATTTTTTCTCAAGATATCTGCAAAGACGTTTGCTCCCACCATGGATACGACATGTAGTCTCTGGAATACCTCTAAGATGTAAGCATTTAGAAGTACGTTGTCCAGGTCCTCCACAGATTGCAGAGTTATTCGTAAAATTCTAGTATCGTCCTAAGGAGTATTCAGGTGGCGGTTCAACCGAACGATTGATGAGGGGCTAACTTGCGCCACTCTAATCTAACCGAAGATTTGATAACACTCAGCTTAGTAATGTTTTTACTTAGCTTCGAATAGCGGATTCTGTTACTCGGTCACGTATGTCCATATAATACTGAGGTTTAAACCCGCGAATTCTGTTTAATAATTTGGGTCAGGTATTTTATCAGTGGTTTTTCCGAGTCCTTTCTCGTTTCTGTTATGCCGAGGAGTCACTGATCCCAACGAACGCTTTTCCGTTTTAGTAACCATCTGCGCTGTTATCTAGGCAAATGTTGGCCTGTTTGAGTATGATGGATTTTTTGCCAGCTCTTTGGCATTAAGCTCTATGTCGGGCAACAATGGTGCATTTATGGCCATGTTTATCAATTCATTCAGTTTTTGGTTACTGGATTACAGTCTATTTAGACGCGTCTTAATTTAATTCTCATGGATTTTCGCGTTTGAGTTTGACAATGTTTGTTTAGCCTTGCAAGTCCGGTAAACGTAGCAACCATCGGGATAAACATATCCATCAATAATCGTTACCAAATCCGAGGTCGCATTTAGCATGAACTTTCCAAAAACAATCGTAACGCCTGACGGACTTCGCCTTGAGACTTACCGACTTCTGGTAAACCGTACACATGCAACACGGTGCACTTTGTATCCCTTTCGGGGTCATTTATTCGGGGTTGTGTGCATTACTGTTCAGTATTTTGTGAACAGGGAGTGGTTTTGTTGACCGACTGATCATGCAGATCGTTAGCGCGAGGAAAAGAGTTTTTCACAAATATTTGCAAATTCAGAATTGATTCCGGCGATACGCTTCGGTATTTGATCGCACGGTGTTTCACTCCAAATTGAATTTTGATGCTGGATTTGCTGAATATTGTCATGGTAATTAAAATGGTGCATATGCAATTGAAAGAGGTAGAGTATCGGTTCAACTAAAACTGAAAATTAGGCAAAATAATTTGAGTACAATTGGTTAGAACACTTTTTGTGTAACGTTTCACGTCTGACACAGAAGCATCGTCATACTAAAGGTGATAGTCAGAGAAGGAAACAGGATGAACTAGTAGTCAACTTCCCAGCACTAATATCACCGTAGAGTTAAACAGCATATAATACACCTACAGTTTCCTCCTAGTGTGTATTCACGTCAATGAAATGTAAGTGGACACGGTGAAAGTCAGTTGACACACCGGCGCCTATGTTTATTAGTTAATAACTGAAAGGTATAAACGAAGTGAAGCTTCATTGAACCTCGTCTTTCTCTATCCACCTGATGGTGGCAAACAGCCAAAAACCAGTAGTGGTGTGTAAAGTATAAGGTTGTAAGCACCACAATAAAAAGTGGGTAAGGGTTATCTATAAAAACAAAATTTAATAAACTAGTAGGTATCAGGTGAATATAACTCTATTTACTTTCATATAAGTGCCTGGCGACAGATTTTTGAGATTTCTTCCCAATACACATTATTGACCGTCAGTCGACCTGCTTTGTCAATTTCGACCACCTCGGAATGTAGGCATTTGATATACGGTTTGACACCGCGTCTCGATATTTTCACATTGTCCAGATAGATGCTGTGGCTCCTATCTAAAACGTCCTCAGCCAAGGCGAAATCACCGTTAATGGATTGATAATACCTCGAATTTCGTGGCTGTCTCCGGACAATGTATCAGTGTTCTCAGAAATACCTCCACGTGGTGCCAGCTGGGTGGGTTCGGTTCGCCAAGCTCAGCGAAAGGTTCAGCGGTGGTTTCTGAGGGTGTGGTGGGTTTTTGCCTGGCAAGCGTTCTCCATATAAAAAGCCACAAAAATCCAATGATGACATCACGACTCGGCGGATGTGACTCGCCGCTCCAAAAGTCACTGCCTTTTGTCCTATCCAAGGACACCGTATGGTGCACAGGCAAAAACTGAAGTCACCAGCCTATCAACGGGGTTATCGGGCTCCAAACTGAAAATTCCCAGAAAAGGGCGTATGAACCGCTTCGTCGTTCACCGGCCACCGATAGGTGCGAACCTCTCTCGCTCCACTGCCTTGTGGGTAAAGTCTCGTGGTGGGACCCCCTAAACGAAATCTCCCCTACTTCGTTGTAGGCAACCGGGTAGTATCATGCGTACGTTCAACGATGACGATGATGTCAACGCTTTGTACCCCCCTTCTCGCTTTGTACATTCCATTGTTTATGTTAAACGGCACCATATCTCTATCAGATTGTGCAAATATAATAATAATAAATAGAATCAAGTGTGAATTTCATAGGATGTCTGCCATATGTAAACACATCAACAGTCTTCACAGTTGATTCTGTAGATGCTCTTCGTAACGCTAGGTTAATGTGTTCATGCTTGGGGTGCACCAGAAACGAACATGCAGTTCTCCATTTCTTAGTAATTACAACTGTATCTAGATTCTTCGTATGTCTTCAGATGTACTTTTTAAATATGGTATAAAAACTGTAACGTTTCCTTCTATTTTTCTTACTGCTAGTATACCTTCATATGGCGTTTTAAAAAACATTTTGAATAACCGTGGTCTATGAGCCTTTGGATCGTTTCAGGGTGCACCTGTTTTCGTTTTGTTTCGTCGCTGCACAGGTGTTGTATCATATGGAAAATTTAACAAGCTATAGAACTGTAGACTAGTCTCTGATAAGCGGAAGCGTATCGTGGTGAAGCTACTGTATCAATAGGTTCGCGATAGATATCACTTAATATTTTTTCCTCCGCGATTTATGCTAAGCAGTCAAAAATGTAAGAGTGCCTATGCAGGATTCCACTTCATTAATAAATAAATCTATTTTATATCGTTTGGTGATCGCAAATGTGTCATCAATAAAGCGCCACTATAATTTGGCTGGAGCCCTTCATACTTAAAGGCTTTGTCAAAGAAATGCTCCATAAACATGTTCACAGCCATTGGAGATATCGGTGAACCAAATGTCACCCCTTCTTTTCGTCAATATATTGGTTCATTTTTTGCTTAGATAGATCGATACACCGTTGATAAGTTTGTGTGATCTGACAAACTGGCATTAGGTTACAAGGCTCATCTAGCTGGTAGTAGCGCAATTGTTACCGACTTGAAGAGTCCTGCAAAGTAATATGCGTTTTTCATAAACAAGGCTGTTTTGCTGACTAAAGATTTCCACAAATATTCCTAATGTCCAGCTCACTAGTGCGGAAGTGACCTGATAAATAGGAGTTGGATTAGACTTGGGTCACATGTTATACCGCACGCCCATTCCCAAACTCACCTTAGTGCCACGCATGTACCTAGAGACTACCATTATGAAGTTATTCATCATTTGATTAATTATGTAGATTTCTGCTCCATCCACCTTATTGACCGCCAGTCGATCTGTTTTGGACAATGTCGACAGCCTCCACATTTTGGCGTTCGATAAACGGCTTGAAACCGCGTCTTAATATTTCCACATTTTAACATACACGCTGTGGTTTGTATCAAGAACGTGCTCCGCCAAGTCGGAATCACGAATAATGGATTTATATTCCCTGGAATTCCGGAGCTCTCTCCGGACAGGTTTTCGGTGTTGTGTAATGCTGTTAAACGAAGATATATGGTATATAGATGGTTACCTTACCATTGTCGCTGATGCATCATCGAACTGTTCTATATTATTTGTAATTTCATCTTCAACCTCAGATAACTGGACATTAACAAAGTAAAAGGCAATGCGTTTGCTGAATTCACTGAAATTTCCCATGTTACGGATTTTCGAATGCGGTGACAAAATCCACTCTGTTATATCGACCAGTAAACTGGAAAATTTCGTCAGGGGAGGGCTGAGTGAGTGAGTGAGTGATTATTATTATTAACATTATTATTATAATTCTAATAATAACTTGGCTCGACTAACATTTTATCTTGTGTCCATGTTTGAAGGGCAGTAATCTGCCGGAAACGTTGTGCAACGCCTCTTTCGAATGAAAAGTTAACACACTTTAATAGAAGACGAACCGGCAAACTGAATAAAACACTGAATACCCATGGCCAGATTTTGAGGCATCACCGAAATCATGCAGATTTAGGGAAGACATAATTTAATTTGTTTAACTAATGCGTTGTAAATCACGTAATTGCTTGAGCACATGTTCAATTTATCACAAACTAGCTAAATATCACTATGCGTGGACTTGTCTAGGTAATGATAAGCTACACAATAACGAAATATTTTAATTATTGGATTTCACTATATATGAAGGAAAATAATCTCCTGTGTATAGTTCAGTTCAGTTCGACGGATAAGTCGCCAAACCTGCATGCAGATTTATTTCGGTGGTATGTCAAACAAGAGCATCCATCACTTCAAACTCTGTCTTCCATAGATTTTTCTAATATGAGTGTAATGTGATATGCAACAAACAAATCATTTCACCAATAGGTGAGGAGAGGCGTTTGTTTGTTCCAAAGTCAATATAAACGTCAGAACAAATATTCAGTGATGGATAAAAATCAGAAGATAAAATGGCCCGCACAGAGTAGAGTCACTCCGTGTAGCCCCATACCTAAGTGCAACAAAATATTTCTTTCTATAGATGATTCAATTAATTTACCGCCCTTGTAACAAAAATAAAATTGGCCCCAAATCGGATAAACGTAAGGAAACAACTAAAAATGTATCGCATCTTGTATAAATACAGATAATGGAACAATTGAAAGTGTCATCACGCACGAAATATCGAAGCACGGAAGATCGTAATCATACTTTATGACAACAAAATTGAGTATTGAAAAAGGAAGCAATTGAAGAATGTAGAGTCACAAATGATGACGTAAAGTTTATGAGCGAGTTGCAGTCTCCTAAAAGCCAGACGAAACACGTTTTGTAACAGCAATTTGCAAAATGCGATCTAAAGACCTCTCCTTATTACTAATTATTCTTTTCCACGCATACATCAAACCTGCTCTATAGAATGTAAATATTTAATCGTCATACCTAGACACATGTCCGGATCTCTGAATATGGTTACCACTTATCGATCCATTATTCGAACATCAATTTTATCTAGAATATTTGAGTAGCTTATCAATTAAGCCAACATAGCACAGAACTAGAAAATCTTGCATCACTAATGTATTCATTTACATTACTATTGCCTTTTAGCGGGTCCCGCATAGCTTATTCATCTCAAAATTAACTTTTGTAGAGATTTGTGGAAGCCTTCTTTCTGGATTCATAACTTTCCTCACTGTTCGCACTGGTCGTAATGTCTATCGTTCACGGACATTGTCTATTCCGATCAAAGTCATTCAAGGAATCGTGTTAGGCCAATTACACTTTTTGGGTTTTATAATCAATATACTATCTGGCACAAAACTTTGTATGATGTTTTTGTTTGCAGATGAAATAAACGTCGCCATAGGCTTCCGACCTAACCAGTTTGTTGACCATATATCGAAATGAAGCCAAAACCTCCATAATCCTCGTAAATGGAAAATTGAGCAGGGACTTCAGTTTGCCACCATTAAATCAACCTTCATAAATTTTGAATATAGCATCCCAAACGATACCAACGTCTTGTATAATACACCACTTCAGCGATTTAGGTTATTGATATTCTGGATAATCTTTATTTCAAGAACAAATTTACTGCATGACATATAAAAGAAAAAGAAAATAATTTTACTTCAACAATTTATCTATGTGCGGCAGTACAAGCAAGAGCTTTATTTGTTACATACACTGCCTTCATATAGTTAATGCAATATGATATCTAGTAACATAGTCCGAATGATACATATGCCACAAAAGGCATTCAACGATCTGTTACACGACATATTATTTCGAGTTTAGAAAAACACATATATAAGGAAATAGGTGAGATCCTAGAATTGAAATTATTACGGTTTCTTAGAATACTAAAAAATGTATTGCAATTGTGAAGAATATTGTTAAAAGGTAAGATCGTTAATGGTTTACAATTAGATTTATTAGCTGAAGTATATAATTTTTGTCATAAGTACAAAATATCTATACCGAAAATTCACAAACGTGTACGACAAGATTTATTCATTTCTATATATTATAGTTTATGGAATTGAGTTCCTAATAAAATACACCCGACTAGTTTAATGACTGATAACAAAATGCAAATCAAATTAATTTTAACTTCAAAAATTAGCCGAGTTATTTGTAATTAATGCAACTTCTGATAATTCTTAATTATACGGCATTACATTTTTTGTTTGTAAGCCATATTTTTAAGAGCCATTTATCTTTATTTTTGAGAATTGTGCCTTCCATAAATATTGAAATTCAATAAAATTCACTCTCTCCGTTCTTGAAATTATGATCAGTCTCACAGGGAGATGGTCAACCAAGTCAAAAACGAGTGCTCAGATTTTTTCGGGGGTTTTCTTAAAAACAACTGGCAGTACCATGTTTGATTGGTAGGGAGCACGAGCGTGTGTAACTGTGACTGTAAGGGAATGTTTTCATCATCGAATGGTAAGAGAAGTAATGCATGTTGCATGTCTAAGCTAATGAAAAGACGATAGGCAGCAGTTAGTTTCGTGTGTCAAACATAGTTGTTCAATAATACCGCTGTTTTTGACAGTAAATATGGAAGGAGCTTTATGCTAAGTGTTATGATCTTAGAAGTGGATCTGCCAACGTTCGTCCAGCTACAGGTTAAATGCATTTACTGAAATTGCGTTAGTAGTTCTGCGGGGATTGAGTTCCCCGTGTTCGCTAGCTTGAGGCTAAAGAATTGTGTTCTGTATTCAAGAAGAATGTGCTGCTATCTTAGTTTAAGAGTGTGTCTTCGTTTACCCACTGGAGAAAAGAAACTAAAACAGTATTGCATTTCGAACAGCCCACTCCTGAGACAAATGGAAGCGTCTCTATATAGCCCTCCTAAGATTATTCTTTCTAATCGCGACAATTCTAAAAGAGCCGATTTTCATAGTCGGGGTATGCGAACCAACTTAATCAGGGTTTTTAGCTTTTCTAGCGGCATTACATCCTTCTGATTATCTGGTATCCAAGCCGATATACAATATTCTAGATGCAGCCTCACTATTAAGTTTTAATTTTTGAACATGCTATCAGCTTTTTTATATCAATCATTTCGAAACAATGTTCTCCTGTTCTTTGAAACCACAGTAGCACACTTACACTAAATTTTTGCGCTATCTTTTTGGTGGCAGGCAGACCTATTTTTCAAAAAAAAAGGTTTCTGCATGTAAAATAAAAAGGTCGAAGGCAGACGTAGTCTGACCTTCACGAAATCTAGTTATTTCGTTTACGTCTACTTTCAGACTAGTGTTCTGAAGGCGTTGGACGCAGCGTACCGCTATGCTCATGGATCCGTGTATGAGCAATGGAGATCATGTATGCACGTCGTCGTTGGAAGAGAAATACTTTATTTATAAGGAATAGCACGATCAATGAGGAGCATTGCCTTTTCTGTCAGATTACTGAGAGGTCGATCTGTTTTTACGTCGCTAAACCCGTCATCTTCTGCAGATGAAAATAATCTAAATTCATAGTTCTTAATATAGACTAGGCAGAGTTTGATGAAGCTTTCGAAATGGTGGATGACAATGTAATGCATGTTGTGCATATTTTTAATATTTCATGTTATTTATAAGTAACATATCGTATGAAATATTCGAAACTTTAGTTTCAATTCGGTCATGGATGTCATCAGCAGTGCCCATGCGTTGACTGACTCGGAGCCTTCTTTAAAAATTTTATAACCTGCCGCGAAAAACAAATTGTACCGTCCGATTTAGCTTTTATAAATCATTCTAACTAGTAACATACACGACTATAGCTTAAGCCATCAAGTATTGACGGAGCCTGCACTATCTCTTGTGATTGCCAAATCTGCATAATTTTCAAGTTTCGGCACTTTACCGGATACAGAATAATTTAACCCAGCTTGAATCTAATGAGAAACATATTTTATGATCGTAAATATTTTTGTAGTTCTCAAATAGATATGATGAAGGGCTGGTGCTGTTGATAATTGCATTAGGTCAACTGATGACGAATCGCGTTTCTTTCCCTAAATCCTATTACATTCTTTGCATAAGCTTCGAAGGCCCTCGGTCTATTTTCAACCCCTTAACAAGCCACCTGTTTGACATCCATCAAGATTGTGTCCAAGTGCATTCATGGAGTCCATATTTGCTACGATCACCAATAAATTACCCAACACAACAAAACGTTGAACGATCAAACGCGATAACTACGCCAGACCAGAAATAAAACACACGTGTTTCTTATGTAAGCAATTCCCGCATCAAAACCCTGTGCTTATCAGGTCCTTAACTACTGCCATGTTTAACTTAATAGCTAATCGATTAAGTGAAGAATGTTTCACTCCAAACTCTAAACATGACCGACCATGACGTCGTCCATCTGTTTCTGTTTCCAATCTCTAATCGTTATCAGGCGTTGCTTTAGAAACCTAAATTATTGCAAGTTGGCTGTGTTGTTTTAGCGATCCCTGCTCTTGTGTTGAGTCGAAAGTTAGTGAATTTGCGTATCATTCCAAAGGTGATTAGTACCAATTGCTAATGCGCTTACCATGTCTACCTAGATTGCGTACGATTTCAAAGTGACCTAACTCACTTTCTGATCAGCTAATGTTTTTGAAATAATCTTAGTGTTCATTTCAATGTCGTGATTCATTTTAGTCGAGTTACTGAGCTCCCATTATAAATATATGAAGAGATAAAACCAATAATGTTATATAATGTTATATCACCAGTTGGTCACATGTATAATTTAACTAGCAAATTAACAAACACAGTTTATCGCACGTCATATCCTCACAAAAATTATACTTGTTCAATTGGTTTTCATTGTTTATGTGAAACTGAATCATTAATTCTGATGTCAGATTGTACTGTATTGTTAATAACCAATTTCACTTGAATGTGGTTTTTAAATTGTTATCGAATGTAGCACTTAATATTTAGTTATGAGCGTGACATCACTGTGGCCCCAAGTCAATCAGAAACTCCAAGTTATCTACCTATATCTCTTCAGTGTACACGTCATCACACTCTGCTTGGCATCGATATGTTTGCGCCACATGTGTTTTAAGAAGCTTTTATTGATTTATGTGAAATGCGAACAACATAGCTGCCGGTTTATGAGTTGCAGCTGATGCATTAGAAATGTAATATGACGAAAAAATGAATAGAGACTTTCCTACAGAGATTCTTTTGAAGATTTTCGAATATTTATCCGGGACAGACCTAATTGCATGCTCATTGGTGAATCAGCGTTGGAACAGATGAAGTTCTGATCGTCGATTGTGGGAAGGCATCTTCAAGAATGGCATCATATGCAATTCCTGGTTTGATTTAAATATATTGCGTCATATTCGATATATGGATTTGGAAAAACAAGCAGCGCCGTTCTCTAATCTCAAACAAATTATCACTTATCGGAATCAGAATCAATTACCAATGAATCAAAGCACTTTATTCCAAACCGGTCTCCCTTATCTCGCATGGACTCTTATGAACTTTTGTGAAACATGTGATAAAAATCATTTTCACAAATGTATGAACAGAGAATTGAAGCATTTCACACAGTCTTCGCGATTATATCATTGCAATTACTACAGAATGGTTTCCGACCAAACTTGCCATTGTAATTTTACTATTCTCGGTCATGAATGTTTGCATTACTTGACAGCAAAATATCAAGAATACAGCGGAGACCACAGTAAAACGATCGCTGGGGACGATTACGAGCAACCAAACAGCAAATAAACTCAGGCGGTAGAAGCTCTACATCGAACACATATTGGTGGATCAAAATTAATTGTGTTTATTACCGAAGCGACAACACATTTCGGTGACGAGAGACCGAATATCATACAACTTAACAGTATCAGGAACCAATTACATGCTATAAGAAGACGTGAATTAGAGGATGGATGCCTTTTGTTTATTTGCTTCGTTGCACCGGACCTGTTAAAACACTCCAGGTTTAATCCCGTTTCGATAAGTGACTTGTTAGATTTAACTGGGCCTGTAGGTAAAAACAACATCGATTCTTTCACCTGGCGCTTGTGGTTGTTTGAGGACATGAAACACTTTGAAGAAAAGCTCAGCAAGATTTTTGAATGGGAACAAATGAAAAATTCTGTCTGCTACTTTCAACAGCCACCTTATCCATTGGTTGTGCTGCCCAACCCAAAATATAGATTTTATTGAATACTGAGTTTTATTTGAGTGAGATCGAGTTTATTAAAAAATGGTTTTGTTTTAATAAATTTTGTAAACTAATAAGATTGTTTAATGCGTATTTGAATACATAGTTTCGATTGCGATCAAATTGTTCAGAACATTTGAAGTTTACTAAGCGCACTCAATTCAATGTTGCTTGGAAACGTTTCACACTGAGAACCGCCAGCCGATTGTGATGCATACTTTTACGCATGTTGTTTATTGAACTATGGAAATGTACGCAGACAATAACATGTGGACTGCATCTTAGTAACAAGAAGTCTTTAATAGCATCAAATTTGAAAATATGTAAATGGCAATAGCAATATCATTACATGGATTAACATGAAATTTCAACACAAAATGTGAGATTCACATGTTTGAACAACACAAAAAATGTACTTCATTTTATTCATTCATTCAGTCCTCTCCGTGCCGGGTGGCACATGAGGCAAAGACAACTTCACGCTAGTGGTTCCGGTCTGTCGCTGCTCCCTTTGCCGTCTGCACCGTGAATCCTTGTGCATGTAGTTCGCGTTCCAACATTCTGCGCCAAGTTTCCTTGGGCCGTCCCCTTTTTCGTTTACCTTGCAGATGCCAGTGCATGGCTAACTTCGTATGCAAACTGGGATCCATCCTGCAGACATGACCGAACCACGGATCTTTTGTCATCATTTCCGTAGCAATGTAGGTTTCACGGGATAGGGTTGCTAGCCCTAAGCCCAACCATCCTCCTTTCTCAGACGGGCTTAGAACCGTCCTTGGCGGAGTTACTTCATTTTATAGATGAACATAAAATGGCTTTATTAACTTTACAATGTTTCATACGCAAAGTTGTTTACAAAATATAAAATTTCTGAATAAAATATATCGTTATTTGGAAATCGAATATTCCATATAGTGTTCCGGTAAAACTTGTACGCAGTATCGAATACATCCTTATTTGTAACTCAAGATTTAGCATTAGTGGGAGATGAGCCAAGTACCCTACTCATTGCAAAGCAGTACCCGTAACTTTTATGATTATTACTGCACAAATCTCTCACCTTTCGGTGATTAGACATCTCCCATCTTCTAATCACAGTTACACACGTCTGTGTTACTTACGAATCAATCCTGGTAGTAGTGGGTGTTTTCAAACAAACCTCCGAAAGAATCTTGGCACTCGTTTCGACTTGGTCGACTATCGCCCTGTGATACTGATACTGATACTGATACTGATATTGCAATATTTTAATGACAGCACGATTGATGATTCTTGTGGGAAGTGTCAATATATTAATGATTCCCGTTACACATACATGATGAATGGTAACAACCGGTCGTGTGCATCTGTCATGCTTTTAGAATGTCATATTCTACATTTTCGTCGTTTAAACTTTATACGACAGTGGCTTTCAAGCGCAACATGTTTACCATTCTTTCACTGTTCCAGGCGCATACTGAACCTGGTCCTACAGTCCCTACTTGATGAGTGCAAACAGCACCAAGCTGATTGTGTATTGTGTGATATAAATGCATAGAAATGAGCATATTTGTCATATTTTATTCTATAAGAAATTTTGACTTCACAGAAGAATGGTATGCAGTATACAAAACACTAAAGATTGACGAATTCAGGATGTATTCCGGTTAATTTAACTTCATCAAAAATGAAATCATCATAACATAGTTATTTTCAAATCGTAAGCAGAGTTCATATCTTACAATCTATTTCACTAATTTTTTAGCAATGCAAGATGTACTGGTTGATTAGTATGAAAACCGTTTTCATGAAAAAGAGAAGAAGAATATGAAAGTATGTAATAAAATAAGAGAGAAATTGATGAATGTCTTCATCTTATCTTTATCCAGTACCTGTATGTTTTACCAGGAACTCCTTAACCGGTAATGTTGCACATTCACCGAACTTGGATATGTTCAAATCGAAATTGGACAAATTGATGTCGACCAATCAAATCATTGAACTTATATATTCTTCACCATTACCGCTTTGAACTAGCAGCGGTGTGGGCGAACGGATTTGAATCCTGAATCTGAAGTGAATTACTGGTACCACTAGGTTGGTCAACGTTTATGCACTGACGCAATCTGCGAACCCTGCTGATAAAGACGCTTTTTATCATAACCGCGCAACAGTCCTTAAAAACTTGCCACACTGTGTGATTTCAATGCTACAATTGGTGCACATCACTAGTCTTGGCAAAAGGGAAATTCGGTGTGGGTAAAACCAACGAAAATGGATAACGTCTTCTAGAATTGTGCAGACAGTTGAGTCTCTTGTTTCAGTAACACTTTCTTTCAAACAACATTACAGCATAGGTTCTCTTGGAAACATCCTCGCTCTAAGAATTGGCATCAGATTGATCTTAACTATGTTACGCGCACTATTATAGGAAGCGTATTTCTCATCAGATCACATCAAAGCGCAGACTGTGACCTTGATTATTCACTGGTCTGTGCAAATCTGAATCTTTCCGGCACCAAATTGTCAGCTGAGTTTAAATAGACGGCACTCGCATGTTCGAACCTAACCTAGCTGCGAGATTTGCAAAAGCGTTCACAGCCGAGTTCTGCAAGACAACCCCACTCAAATCGGCCTCAGAAAACTCGGCGTACGCCGAGTTGCACTTTTCACTATTGGTCCGAAGAAAGCGCCAAAGAGCGACTGGTTCGAAGCAAAAGCTTTGGAGATGAATGCTGTGTTGGATGAGAAACGGTCAGCATTCTTGAGGTTCAAAGTTATGCCAACAGATGAAATCTTACGACTTTTAAGGGGTTGTTCTTGCTCCTACGTTGTTCGGCATTTTCTTTGCTCTGAATCTGAAGCACGCTTTCAGGACGCGGACAGAAGGCATTTACTTACTCACCCGAAAAGGTGACAAGCGTTATAACCTGAACCGGTTGAGAGCACAAAACGAGGCACGAAATGTGCTAATCCGTGGCCTGCTGTTTGCCGACGATGAAGCCTTTATTGCTTCTTCCCAAGAGCACCTCCAGACGCTAATGGACTGTATCACGTCGGCATGCAATGACTTTTGGCTAACAATCAGCATGAGCAAGACCAAAGTCCTTGGTCGAGAGACTCTATCTCCTCCAATCATCACCGTAGGAAACTGTCAGCTTGAATCAGTACATCTTTTCACATACCTTGGGTTAACCATTCCGGATAACCTCTCGCTAGACACGGAGGATGATAAGCGGATTGGCAGATCAGCTGTCATTCTGTCCCGATTGATCTCTCGTGTTTGCGGTAAACGCAAGCTGACTGTAAAGACAAAGATGATGTTATACAGCGCGTGCGTAACAAATGCTTTACTGTACGGCCGTGAAACCTGAACCACCCATGCAAGACATGAACGGAAGCTGAATGCCTTCCATCTACGATGCATCCGTTGTATCTTGAACATATCGTGGATGAACAGAGTGACTAATGCTTGAGTGCTTTCCAAAGCTGGTCTACAGCGCGCCCGCGGTGGCTTGGTGTAACTGATGCAATACAACCGAGTTCTGACTATCGTTGCAGGAGCTGCGGGAGTGATTGTTCCTCTCGAATCATTCAAGAAGCTGTAGAACATGAAATTCCATGCGATAGTGATTGTAAAATATATATCTTGACCCCATGGATTTACATGTGCCATCCAACCGATTAAAACAGTTTCAGCCCTATCGATTTTTACCCGATTCCTGAAATTCTCAATAAGCAAACAAACACCGTTTTTACTACCTATTTTATTCGTATTCCAGTATTGTTCTGCGGTTTTAGTAAAGCCATAGGCCTTTTAAACCTTCCAATTGAATTGAATTAAAATTGTTAAAAAAGATATACTTGCATAGCAATGTTGAATAGGATTATTGCAAAGTTACAAGTCGTTCAACTAGAGAATCACAAATTGATTTCTGGCGCTTATTGAAGATCACTATATGACGGTGCTCACATCCCCATCCCTTGAATGTCACTTACACACTGAACGAGAGATTTCTGTGGTCACCTGATGAGAGCAAACAAAAATAATGCGATTGTGGTGTGTAGTCTAGTCTAGTCTATATATTGGACTACAAGGTTAATTTGAACTAACGGAAAAGGTTGAACTTTAATGTTAGTACAACTTGAACTAGGACAATTTTGGGCAAACATTTTCGACACGACCTGGAGTCATGAATGTGAACCCTTTATACGGGAGTGATATCGCTTGTCGTGTACCTTCTAGACTAGAGCATTTTGTGACAAAAATTATAAGTTTGACCAGGGTAGACTAATATATAATTAATCATTAAAATCATTAATTCCTCTATAGTTTCGAGGAAATTACAGGCTCAATATTAAAAATGTAATGGAAAATGTTTGCGACCGATCGGGGAATCATAATCATGAAACAATAAAGTTTGTATTGAATCGATGGGAGTGGTTTCATGGTAACGTTTCAATTCTGACACTGAAGCTTCGTCAGACCAAGGGTGTCAGTACGAACAGAGATCAAGCTTAAATTTTATTCACCTTTCAAATCATAAGCTTGTTACGAACTGCACAATCCATGGTGGGTTCTGCGCTCGTTAAGGAGGACAGGCTCGTTCAATATCAACTAACGCACCACCGTCAATATGTGCCGTGTAATCCCTTAATTGTTTTAGTTTTGGCAGGTGTGAATGACATCTGCTGATAGATTAGCGCGATTGCGTAATCGGTGCGCACACTAGGGGTTATGCACGTTAATGTTTATCCGCTGCAGGACCGGACGCCAGATTGTGGAGATATCAGTCGCATCCACCCTATTGACTGCATTCGTACCGGCCTTTGTTATTTCAACCGCCTCAGCGTGAAGTCGTTCAAGGTATGGTTTTATTCCCCGCCTTATCACTTTTACGTTGTCAAGATCAACGCTTTTACCTGTGTCCAGCACGTTTTCAGCTAGTGCTGAAGCTCTTATCAGTGACTGATATTCACTGGAATTCTGTGGCAGCTTACCAATTCGATTTTTGTGTACACTAATCCTAGTACTAAGTTGTCTGGATGTTTGCTCGATAAATACTCAGGAGAAACCTTCTTTTTTATATACGCAACTCGTCGCGCAGACTGAAGGTGGATTATCCTTGAGATGCGTTAATAATTCTCTGAGTGTTCTACCCCTTTTATACGTTAATCTTATACCGTTTACCTGCGTTATGCAAGATTCGACTTATCCCTTCTGGGGCTTCCTTAACGTAAGGTATAGAAACTGTTGCTCGCCAAACTTTTTCCGTTTTGGGTGATGGGTATTTAACCCGTTTCAGTTGGCGTTTGATTATGCTCTTATGGTAACCATGATCATCAAGTCGACGACTAACTTCTTGATGGGTTTGCGTTTTATCGGTTGCATCGCTGCACAAGCGTTCAACTTTGTAGAAAAATGATTTCGCAACTGAATTGAATACTTTTTGGGGCTGCGCTGATGAGTAACGCAAGACCACATCTGTGTCGATTGGCTTACGATAGACTGTATTGCTTATTTTACCATTCTGCTTTCGCGCGAGACAGTCCAAAAATGAAAGTGTCCCTTCTGTCGACTCAATCTCCTTTGTAACTTGGATTTTGGGATCCAAGTTGTTAAGGTAACTATGGAATGCTTCCAATCTGTCACGTTTGATGATGACGAATGTATCATCGACATAACGCCACCATATGTTTGGCTGAAGAGCTACATTTTTAATAGCTGATACCTCAAAATGCTCCATATATATATATCCGCTAACACTGTGGAAAAAGGTGAAACCATCGCTAAACCTTCATTTTGCTTGTATAACTGTTCGTTAAACAAAAAGTGGTTCACATTTAGACAAATCGCTATACCGTTGACGATTTGCTTCACACTCAAGTTTGCAACATTTCTCAATGTCTCGTCTGAATTAAGTGCATTATTCGCTAATTCTATAGCGCTCGTGGTGTCAACATTCGTGAACAAGGCGGTTGCATCGAAGAAAAACATCATCCCATCGTCCTCGACCGTTATTGTGCTCAAACGACGAACGAAATCAAAAGAGTTCTCAATGAAAGATTCCCTATTCCCGACTAGCGGTTTCAAAATGAGCAAGAATCTTCGCTAACTTGTGTGTTGGGTATTCAATGCCATCCACGATATGTCGCATAGGGACGCCCAACTCATGTATCTTTGGGAGACTGTAGAACCTAGAGGTCTGAGCAGATTTCGCGTATAGCCTGAACCCTAATCCCTGAACAAGTTCCTTATTAATTCGTCGCAAGTATCTCGAAATCACTCGCTTACGGTTATACATAATCGATATGGTTCTCCTGCTGTCAATAACTTCATGGGGACCTTCAGCTCTAGTGATTACTATTCCCTCTTTTTTTCGCAGATTAAGAAGTGCTCGCTGTTCACCTTTCGTAATGTTGCACATTTCTGTCTGTTGTTTCCTAATAATACTGGCTATACAGTTTCGTAGTTGTTCTGCCTGTGTTTCCGGTAGCTCTAACTATGAAAACGTTTGTATATTCATAACATAAAAACAGTGTCACAATCAGTCTCAATTAAAATTGAAGTAACGTTTGCAAGCGATATGTGAATCACAAATTTAATCATGAACAGGGATTTGTAACTTGTTTTTATCAGTTTATTTTGCTGATTTCAAAGACGGCCTCAACGTGATAAACGGGGTCAAGTATAAATTTCGCTGAAGCTGACTCACTCATCACTATATTGTCAAAACAAGTTTGAGGCCAAACTTTCTACTGATACACGATTTCGTTTTTCATGATTTTTCAAAGTTGTTTGTGCACGTCAGTTAAAGGACAAAATGAAGAACAGATGGATCTGCGGAAACTCTAAATAAAATGATATAAAAAACTTTTAATTTTCTTAGCAGACCCGTTAGACGGTAAATTTTAATTTGCTGATTTCAAAAACGGCCTCAACGTGATAAACGGGGTCAAGTAGAAATTTCGCTGAAGCTGACACACTCATCACTATATTTGTCAAAACAAGTTTGAGGTCAAACTTTCTACTGATACAAGATTTTGTTTTTCATGATTTTTCACGTTGTTTTAGCTCGTCAGTTAAAGGTCAAAATAAAGAACAAATCGATCTGCGTTAACTTTTGAATAAATTGGTTTAATAAGACTTCTGTTCTGTTCTGTTAGCAGACGCATTAGACGGTGAATTTTACCTAGCAGTAGTGTAGTCTACCCAGCAAAACGTGCGTCACGGCACGTTTAATGTATACGCTAGATTAGGTGACTAATCCAACGAAGTGAAATGTTTTACACCTGCAAATGGTAAACAAATCCAAAATTGGTCAAAACTAAAATTGAAGTAATATTTGCAAGCATTATGTGAATCACAAATTTAATCATGAACGTGGATATACAATTTGTTTTTATCAATTTATTTTGCTGATTTCAAAGTCGGCCTCACCGTGATAAACGGGTTCAAGTAGGAAGTTCGCTGAAGCTGACTCACTCATCACTATATTTTTCAAAACAATTTTGAGGCTAAACTTTCTAATCGTAGTTCAAATGAATGTCATATTATTACTGTATTTTGTGATTATCCAACGCTTCACGTACACATCATTCGGTGGACACAATGATGAACACCAGCCTGCATTGAAACAGAGATGAGTAAGCATAATATGCTCTTGTATGCCGATGGTCGATGAGGTTGGAACGACAAAGCTGTTCAACACATGTTCTGAACCCCATAATTAAATGGTTCAAGCCCCGGTCACCCATATAGATCTTCATTCGTATTCACTTTCATCACTCCCAATTACAACCTAGGTTGTGATTGCACCCACCAGGGAAAGTCATTATAACGAAGCTCTGCAATTTAATCGAGAGTAATGACTTAGTAGTTAAAAATAAAATTGATTTAATACAAATAAAACTATTGAAGGATATAAAACATTAGTTCACAAGGTGAATTTTTCCGAATCGTATTACCACGTGTGTTAAATTTATCATTCCATTTTTTTCTTCTATTATTGGTACTCAAACTTTATAACTGTTCCAGTTAAATGTTATATAATACTGAAATTACAAATATACTTAAATGAACATCGCATTCTCTAATTTTTGTGTACACACAGATTTGTTTTGCTTTGTTTCGACAGATCGTCTCTGGAAAAAATTAAAACACCTTTTGTGCGAACGTCAAATTCAATATTTATGTAAAGCTTTTTAGCACTAAAGATCATAGGTTTATGTGATTTTCACATTAGCTGATTAATTTGAACAAACATTAATCAAAAATTTCGGAAATCTTGATAAGTGTATTTAAACAAAACTATGGTTTATAATAAAATTTGTTATTATAATATACAATATTTATCATAACGTTTTGAGAATGCTCTACGCTAGATTGTTAGATACTTACTCACATGGATAAGAAAGTTCCTTTATTGTTTGTTTTTTATACATTGATGAAATCAAATTAAAAAATGGGTTTGCTCTTTTGAAGCCACCGTTTCTGGTGTCCTTTGTTAATAAGATATCAAGAATTTGATAGTTTAGTGTGAAATTAACAGAATGTTTTCCTGAATTCTCTAGTAATTTAATCAATACAATGTGCGAAATGTGTTGGTTTTTAAAGAAATGATGTTATCCATGTTTGATTGCCTAGCATGGGCTGGAAACATCGAAAATTCAGTGCGAGTATCATACACTGTCCTTGTAATGAAAACCGTTAACAATTAATTCACATTGTTACGTATATTTCTTGAAAAGTTAAAATGGTATTTAAATTATAAACTGTTAGCTCTAGTTGCTTTGCTGTATAATGCACGACGGAAATAAAGCCGGTGTAAATGCTTATGTACGAGCATGAGATCAATTTCGAAAAAGGTTTGAGCGCAACAAGGTTTTCACTTGAGGCGGTTCCATGAATAGTCTCCTTATTCTAAACATTTACTAATGGCATCAGTCTTATATAGCTTCTGACCGGTATGTCCAGATCCTTGCCTGTAAGTCTGGTCCTGTGTTGAACAGCGAAACAGCTTTTATTGACAGCAGAACAGAAGCCTTAAAAAAACATGCTTTGGGCAGTTGAATTTCGAATGTCCATTGAAACGGTCCACCTAAGGGATGGAAAACACTTATCTTAAACTTCCACTGCCTTTGGCTAAATTCAATCATAGAAAAAGCTATAGCAGTCAACGTCGAGGTGTCTTGTTAGGTAGTCCAAAGTTAAAATTAAACTCATCTCGCCAACTCCTGCAACGGCACAGTTGTCCAAACTTATCAGCCTAGCTGCTCCTTTGATTTCAGTGGTTTGAATAAGAAGGTGCAACTGCTGCGCGGGAAGCGGCCCAGACATATATCACAACGCACCAATAATGAGGACACACAATTTCGATTATGAAGATAGTAACACTGGAAGCAGCAGACATCAGTTAACAACAATGGCTCACCTGTCGTATACATCAGCGACCAAGGCTGCTTCTGACGGTGAAAGAGGTTTTCAGGTCTCATTTTGTGGCTACCGCACGCCTCAATATAGGCAGCCCTTAGCTATTAAGTTGCCGTTTAGCCAAGGATTGCTAGCCAAATTGGCAGCATTGTGCTTATGATTCTACCGACAATCAGATTGTATTTATCAGTAGTAGCAAAACGAATTACTAAAAAACTGTTCAGTTCTAAATTTAAGGAGAAAAAACGTCCAGTATATGATTTTAATGCTTAGGACAACCTCTCAGATATCAAACGCGTACAAAATCAGCTGTGATAAACAATGAGCTAAACGAGGTTGTATTTCGATTTGGTTGCCCAGCAAGACACGAAAATTCAGACTCTGATATGCTACCAAAAATAGATTATACATTTTTGGGAAAGAAATGGTATATAAATAGTCTGGACTGCATAAAGTTACGTTTGCTGTGCGAAACCAGCTACTAAAAGCATCGAAACAACTAAGCAGTGAGTACTAACCGATTTGGAGTTCAAATCTGAAGTGCATTACAGTTACGGTTAGGTTGGTCAACGTTAATGCATGGACGATCTTTGCGACGCCTTCTATAAAAGATGCTTTTTCTCAAAAACTTATACCCGTCGTCAAAATCTTGTCACAGAAACCTGTGTAATGGTACCGTGTTATCTTGATGTTAGTGTTGGTGTACCTTACGGGTATTGGCAAAACTTTCGCCGAACGTTCGGTTCAAATAAAATTAATGAAAATCGGCAACGCCTTTTAAAAATGTACACACAGATGAATCTTTGTGTCAGTAATTTTTTTAAACAAAACCACTGCATAAAGTCTCTTGAAAACAACATAAAGTTAAGCATTCACATCAGCTATATCTTATTCTAGTTAGGATTACAAATTTCGGAAGCGTAATTCTCATATTTAACAGCAGAAAACAAACAAATTTTTTCATACAAATTTGACAGATTTTTAATATATTGTTTGATAAGCATACTAATTTTAATGTAAATGATTTTTTTAAAAATAATTTTCATTATTTTTTTACTTGGAGCAATTAAGGATGTGAAACAGAAAAATTATTTCTAAGTATTACTAGCAGTTAAACAACAGGTATGCGATTGCACAACCCCTATAAATGGGCTAACATATGTAGCATGATGCGGGAACAATAAAACTTTCGTTGAACACCACGGTGAATAACTTAGTGCGTTTAATTGCTTGTTTTATATAAAATATTGATATATTATTGTTGCAAATTTGAGCATTTATAAATAGAATTCAAAGAAGGAAAATTGAAATTGATGCTTTATAATAAATGCGACATATTTGAGCAAATGAAAGTTGCAATATATCTGAATAAATTGCTCAAATAAGGATTTCAATTCATTTAAAAGTCCCATTAGAATGTACGTTTTACATTCAGTAGGGTAGTCTACTCAGCAATAAGTATTTTACACCACATATAATCTAGACGCTGGATTAGCTGACTGATTTATCGATGAAAAATATTGAACATTCGCAACTTAAAAACAGTTTCAACATCAGTCTCAATTAAAACTAAAGTAACGTTTGCCAGCAATATGTGAATCACAAATTTCGTCGTGAACAAGGATTTGTAACTTGCTTTTATCAATTTTTTTGCTGATTTCAAAAACGACCTCAACGTGATAAACGGGGTCAAGTAGAAATTTCGCTGAAGCTGACTCACTCATCACTTTATTTTGCAAAAACAAGTTTGAGGCCGAACTTTTTACTGATACAAGATTTATTTTCTCATGATTATTCAACGTTGTTTGTACCCGTCAGTCAAATTTCAGAATTCTGAGTAAATAGATCTGTTGTTGTTGTTGGCCTCCGTCGGTCGATGTCGACCATGGATGTACATCACATCGCATGAATTTCATGTTTTGCAACTTTTTGAATGACTAACCAGTCCGATTTGGGAGGAACAATCTCTCCCACAGCGCTTACAACGATAGTCAGAACTCTGTTGTATTGCATCAGTTGCACGCCGGCGGCGTGATCTGCGTTCAGCAGCCAGGAGGTGTATTTGCTCCTCCCCGGCTTGCAGTCGATTCTTTACACAATGCCTCCAAAGTGAGCGGTCAAGAGCAAGTTCTTCCCAGCTTGCGGGGTCAATGTCAAGAGCTTTCATATCTCTTTTGCAAACATCTTTGTACCCGCAAGTGGCGGTCTGCCCATTGTCGACTTCCTAATCAACCACCGTAGAGTAGATCTTCGGAATACGACCATTTTTCCCTTCTATAGACATGACCAAGCCATCCGCAGGCTTCGCTGCGTAATAGGGTGAACATGCTCTGTAGACAGCTTTTGAAAGCACTTCAGCATTTGTCACTCTGTCGATCCACGATATGTTCAAGATACGACGGATGCTTCGTAGATGGAAAGCATTCAGCTTCCGTTCGTGTCTTGCGTGGGTGGCCCAGGTTTCATTGCCGTATAGTAAAGCATTTAGTAAGCACGCGCTGTATGCCATCATCTTTGTCTTTTACAGTCAGTTTGCGGTTACCCCAAACACGAGAGTTCAATCGGGACAAAATGACAGCTGCTCTGCCAATCCGCTTATCAATCTCCGTGTCTAGCGAGAGGTTGTCCGCAATGGTTTAACCAAGATATGTGAAATGATGTACTGGTTCGAGCTGACAGTTTCCAACAGTGATGATTGGCGGCGATACAGTCCCTTGACAAAGGACTTTGGTCTTGCTCATGCTGATTGTTAGATTAAAGTCTTTGCATGTCGACGAAAAACAGTCCATTAGCGACTGTAGGTTCTCTTGGGAGTGAGCAATAAAGGCTGCATCGTCGGCAAACAACAGGTCACGGATTATCACATCTCGTACTTTGGTTTTTGCTCTCAACCGGTTCAGGTTGAAAAGCTTGCCATCACTTCGCGTGCGTATGTAAATGCCTTCTGTTCTCATCTTAAAAGCGTGTTTCAGAAGCAGAGCAAAGAAAATGCCGAACAGCGTGGGAGCAAGAACACACCCTTGTTTGATGCCTTGGTGAATTTCAAATGCTTCTGAACTGCGACCGTTAAAATGGACTGAGCATTTCATGCCTGAGTGGAACGAAATAACGAGTATGAGCAGCCTTGGGAGGCAGCCTATCAGATCAAGCATTTTGAAAAAACCCTCCCTGCTGACGTAGTATAATGCCTTAGTTAAATCAATAAAAACAACGTATAATGGCATACGCTGTTCCCGACACTTTTCTTGAAGTTGTCTCAGGGAGAAGATCATGTCAACGGTTGATCTTCCCTTGCGGAGGCCACATTGAGATTCGGAGTAAATTCTATCAGCTAAAACTTGCAGCCGGATCTGTAAGACTTTAGCAAACAATTTGCCTACAACATTCAGAAAGGAGATTCCTCTGTAATTGTTGCAGTCGCCTCTGTCACCCTTATTCTTAAATAGCGTGATTATCTTTGTGTCTCGCATCTCTTGTGGGACACCCCCCTCCTGCCAGCACTGAAGAAGCAAATGGTGAAGAGGCTGTAATAATGCTGCTCTACCGCATTTGATGAGCTCAGGTGGAATTCCTTCGTCACCAGGGGCCTTCCAATTCGCTAAGCGGTTGATTGTCTTATTGAGTTCATCAAGAGTAGGGTGAGTATCTATATATTCACTAGTCGGCAACCGCTCGAAATTTTCAAATGACATGTGGTAAACCGTACTGTCGCCTAAGTAGAGGGAGAGAAGTGTCTACTAACGCATCTTTTCATCTGCTGAGTTTTGTCGACAATCGGCTTACCAGATGAAGACTTAATGGGAGCCGTTTTAAGTTTGTTTGGGCCAATGGCTGTCTTGATCCCATCATACATACCGTGAAAATTGCCGGTATCCGCAGCTTTTTTGATATTGAGGCTAACTTCAGTCCAATAGTCGTTTGCACAACGCCTTGCAGTCTGTTGGACCTTATTTCTAGCTGCTCTTAGAAGACGTAAGTTTTCATCTGTTGGCATGCCTTTGAACCTCAAGAAT
>JACCGJ010004520.1:0-28509 GCA_013407085.1 Atriophallophorus winterbourni
TATACATATATATATATATATACATATGGCCAGGTTAAACGACCTCGCATTTCTCAGAGAGCTCCAGGTCAATTTCAGTTCACATCTTTTTGAAGTCCTCGAAAATAGTATGTATATATGTATGAAATCACAAGCCTCGATTTAGGCAGCATACCACATATTTAGAAATTGCGTGCGGGCCAAGATACTGTCAGGTTATCCAGGCCTAGACAGGTATATTGGAGAATGGCAGTAAAACTTGCGTGTTTCCGCACTCAGCTCATTACACTTGGGGAATCATTTAGCACGATGTAACCAGCAATGTATGGAACCAATGCACAATTCCGAATTCATAGAGTAGATTGGGAAAAAATCTCTTTATGTCTCTCCATTGAGAAGTTGTAGTTCGTCTTCCTATGTAGCCGAACACTGGGTTTCTACTAATTTTGTCCAACTAATAGATCATTGTCGTTCGTTATCTACTGATGGCTCAGTGGAATGCTTGTTAAGCACAAACCAGTTACCAGTTTGAAAAACGAATGAGAATGTTGGTGTGATTTCGAAACTATAAAAATAGAATATGGCATCTTTGGCCAATTTCAGTAAACTGTCCCATCCGTCAGATCTACGCATATCGACGGTTAGGTACAAGTGAGTGATACTTCAAACATGCTTCACCGTCTTTTTAATACGGACAGGTGGTCTGGAAAGAGGTGAAACATTTCAGACACATTTAAATGGCTATCTGCACCATCTGATTTTGAAGATGCATGGGCGATTTCTTGAAACGCTCCCACCAAATGAACATGAATGCCTTAAGCATCACAAGGCACTATGCCTTGATTCCTTGGTACCGTCACTGTTCTAGGATTGAGGTTTTTCCATCCTATGCCAACTTCAAGTGCTAACATCTGAGATAAGTAACGCATTCTCTCTGTGAAGATCAATAATCGTTTCGCTTTAAAAAAGGTAAATCACACTTCCCGCGAAAATCATTATATTTTAGGTTTCATTTCAGTGGCTTCTAAAATACTTTCCACTATCTCTTTCTCTCGGTTGATTGCCAAACTAAAAGAACAGATCCGTGATGTGTGTGTGAAAGCACAAGCCTGATCCAGGCAAAGTGCCGCACAGTCAGAGATTGCACGTGGGCTGAGATACTGTCAGGTTGCCCAGACCTAGACAGATATGACAAAAGAGATAGAAAGAAAATAGTAATGGTAGTGAGACTCCAGCGTGTTTCAGCATGCAACTCACTACAGTTGACCAATAAATTTAGCACGATGTCAGCCGCACAGCACATAAATACTGCACGATTGCACATCCGTGGGCTCCTACCTGTCTATGTATACATCAAATTTTCGTAGACGAAATATTGTGATATTCCTACACACCCGATTGGCTTGGGCAACCTGACTGTATCTTAGCCCACGTGCAGTCTATGGCTGTGCGGCACTTTGCCCGGATCAGCCTTGTGCTCCTATACATACATACACACCCGATTGACATTCGATTCAATCTATCCCGAAAGAACAATTTCTACGCGTGCCCTTGCCCGAGCGGCATTTCATGCAATCCCTCGTGAAATTCTGTGAAATTTTCTTCTGATATGTGGCTTAATAAATGTTTGAATTTTAAAAGCATTATGTTGCAATATCTGGGTAGGGTTTGCCCTTACGAACACATTACTTTGGTCATCCATAAGCGCCTCGAGTGCTTGACCAAGAATCACTTTGTGATTCCGTGTCTGAACATCGTGGTTCGTTGTACGAACCCTATATAACAGTTGGCATACAAGTATAACCTTGTTTACCTTTAATCCACTGTTTCAAGGCTCACTGAACCTGATCTTACTGTCTCCACCTGACGATGGCAAACAGCCTGAAACCGGTAGTGGTGTGTAAGGGATGGGGATGTGAGCAACACATTACTTGTCATACTCGTTCCTTTTCTTTAGAGGGTTCGGTGTAACTGCCCTGTTTTTCTGGACTGATTCTGTCATATAATCTTAAAATTAATACGAACCATAGCATTTTTATAACAGTTTAGTGCAAGTTCTAACATTTGAGCTACTTCTGTTAAACATTGCATCCCTAGTTGTAGCGCGGTTAAACCTGGATTACGTTTGGCACGCTGCTTCGCTTACGTGACCAAAAAATTTAATTTTCCAAGTTTACCGTCGAGTCTGTTTCAATGCAGCTCTGGAATGTTGGACTTCATTCTCTCTAGCCAATTGCTTTCATTTTAAAATTTAGCTTTTCAGATATAATGGTTTGGGGATAGCAGTCCTCTTGTCAGTGCAGGTAGTTTAATAGAAGTCCGGAAACCACTGGATAAGTGAATTGTTTTGGTAGTAGGTGCTTAAAAGTTGGCATGTTAAACTTTCGTTTTTCTCGATTCTCTTTCAAAGCGGTGAGTCTTTAATGCCAAGCAAATAATTGAAGAACGGTTATATGTTTGGTGTTTTCTTATTCGTCGTTTATCTCGCTTCCTTCATACACGTGGTCTAGTGTTGATAAGTAAAATTTTCTAAATGCCAATTCACGGTATTTTTATCTTTTCTGTTTCAGACTGCATTGCCAATCATCCCTTACCGACAATCACACGGCAGATTTCTTTTCACACAATGCCAACTTCTGATACTGAAACGATTTTGGAAAATGTCGAATTGTCGGATGATATGGGTGTCGTAAACAATGCATTTGTTGCCTCGGGAGATTATGACACATCCGCGAATTCGTCCTCAACCGATCCAAAACGTGTCCGCAAAATATGGAAATGGAATTTAGAAGGCATGACTTTGGTCGTATTGAGCGTCATTGTCGTCTCGTTCGCTATCACTGTGGCTCTCGTGATCAATATTATTCTTGGTTCTAGTGAAATATCACCTCACGCCATGGTGGTATCCGAAAACAATTTTTGCGGTTCTTGCGGTCTTGATTTGCTGCATCGCAAGAGTGCTAACGCTGTCGATGGTGCGGTGGCTACTGCTTTGTGTATCGCCGTAACCAGGCCTGATAAAGCTAGTGAGTGTTTTAACCGGTCATACTTCCAATTTTTCGTGATAAAGCTTTATTAACAATTAATCTTTTGTTTCATATCATATTGCTGCAAAGTCCTTGGAATGATCATGTTTCATGTAACTTCAAGTACAGATTGTCCATATAAAGCTGTAGATAGATATATGACTGATTGATCGATGGATTTGGCCGTTGGATAGAATATCTAACAGTTCAATTGATCGTCATATATTCTTGATTATAATGTATAATAATGTGTAATGTGAACTTAGTGACATAGAAGAAGAAGAGAATGACTTTATTTGTGTACACGGATTTTCATCCCTCAACTCGTTTTTCTGTTAACGCTCATTTATCAAAATGTTTGAAGTGATGAATCAGCTTTGTGCTTTGTGAGTGTGCTTTGCCAACCTTTTTCATCCAAGGTTTTAACTGATAAAACCCGAAAAATAGTCATTTGACATCTGACGAGCACATTTGTATTCTGAGAAAATGCTAGAAAACGTTGAAGCAAATTTGTGGCTCCAAGCCATCGATTTCTAGATCATAACATTGCAAAACGCAACAATTTTGTTTCACCTTGTGATCTCTTGCGATCTCTCATTAGCGGTTCTCTGCCTTAACGTCGGCCTGCTTGATGCCATTGATGTGCAGCCGACGTTTCCCGTGATGCAGCTGTCTTTGATGTTTGATTTCTGTTTGACTGGGTTCCGCGATTCTTCTTCCCAAAGATCACCCTGATGTATAATTTTAACTTTTCGCTTATCCATTGGTTCTCCACCGATTTTTAGGCTTAGCTGGATGTGGTTTAGCACTTGTTAGAGATCGGAAGTTGCGAGAAAACCAGTTGTTCGACTTCATGTGCCCAGCACCTTCGAATCCCTCTGCGGTGGATTCAGCTAAACCAGAAACGACGGCTGGAGTGCCAGGGTTTGTTCGAGGCCTATATACAATACATCGAAAGTATGGCAAGCTTCCATGGTCCGACTTGTTCATCTGCGCTACCAAGGCGGCTTCGGATGGTTTTCAGGTGAGTACTTTGTCGTTGTTTGCTAATTTAGCTTTAGTTTACCCCCATCGCGAGCGTTTAATTTGCATTCAGGATGCTCGCATTCTGTACAGACAGCTGAGCATTGAATTCACCTGCTATGCAAAGTTCAGACTTGGTTCTAGTATCAACTTTTATTGAAAGACTAAATGGTAATTTACTGCATTCTGTTTTTTATACGCCATCCGTGATTCCGGAGGATTATCGTAGTTCGAACAGTGTGGCTGTGTTAACGTTGTGTCCTTCGATTGAAGCACCCTATATTTGAGAAATTTGTGTACCATACTTTGCTATCCCGCTGGGCTTACTTGGTTCTTTTTTTAGACAGCACGTGTCCTGATCTCAGTGATCCATTTCCTTTATCACCGACCACATTTTGACCGCATTACAGCCGTCGTGGTATGCACACTTTCCTCGTTGTCGACAAGATCGATAAACCGTGTACGATTGTAGATTTGTATATTGTATTTTGTTTGTTTTAGAAAGTGGGAGGAAAACGCTTGAGTAATGCGTTCTTGATTATTAATTATTCGTTCTCGTTGTACCCTTGTCATTTCACGCACTTGACGATCCCGTTACATTTGAGTCAACTGTTGGGAATTAATAGATCTGCTTTCATCTTGAATCATGTTCAATTTTTTATACTGTCTACCAACCTCAGTTTGTTTACTCGATCTCGACTCTATGTGAAACGTGCGAAATTTTGCTGCCTCACGTTATTTCAACCGGTCACAGCAATTCCCACATCCCTACTCTTTCCCTACTTGTTTATCACTAAGTATAAAGCAAGCGTTTGTATAAAATCACATTTTGGCACCGGCAACATACCGCACAGTCCTAAATTGCACGTGGCCTAAGATGCTACTACGTAGTTTAGATACAATAACGGCGTGCAATCGTGTAGTACTTCTGTGTTGTACAGCTAACCGTTGTAAATGATTTTGCTACCGGTAATACGCTAGAGTCTCATTACTTCTATATTCATTTTTCACATATGTCTAGGCCCGGGCAACCCGACAGTTTCTTAGTCCATGTGCAGTTTAGGACGGATGTGCAATCGTGCAGCACTTCCATGCTAAATTGATTTGCCACCGGTAGTGAGTTGCATGCGAGTACACGCTGGAGTCTCACCGCCATTGCTATTTTCCTTTCCCTTGTCTGTCTATGCCTGGGCAACCTGACAGTATCTTAGCCCACGTGCAGTCTCTGACTGTGTGGCACTTTGCATGGATCAGGCTTGTGCTTTCATACCATACATACATACGTACATACATATAACGGAATAATGCGGCGAATGAAGCAGTGTATTCGGACAGCCACTTGCCAACGGATACAGTGCATGTGTCGTTATCCCATCTCTGCGACGCCGTTCGTTTCGTATCCCGCCATCCAACTGGCTGTCTAAGGTGATCCAATTTGGCCAGTCTCGTAAACATATTATGCCGCTAACAACGAACACTAAAACCACAAATGACTGAGTTGTACTTTTGTTCTCGCGTAAGCAGTCAAATACAATCGAAAGGATCCTTTAACCAATGTTCAGATAATCGATTTTGATGTCATCGTTACTTGCATACGAATGTTTGCTGTGTGCTATTGAAAACTACCATGTGGTTTTACGCTCAATTGATTCCTGTTGTGTGTTTTCGAATGCGATGCTTCCGTTTGCTATGTTCGTAAAACTACTCTGCATTCATTGTTCGCGTATCATTTGAAACCGTTGCTGTCATCTCCGCTTTCGCTGGGACAGCTCATGCTCATATTACACATTAGCTAGTTTGGCTTCCTTACACAGCTTCATTATTCTGAAGCTCAACTAGCCGTTCATCCTGGTTTCGTCAGCCTGGTTATCGAGGTGCTGGAAGTCTGGGTTTCTCATTATTTTCGGGTCTGGTTTCAATTATTGTTTACGACAGTTTCCGTGATCGTCTATTATGATTCATAAGCCAACTGCTGGATGCGTTGACCAAAATTTGGTGTGCAAAAACACTCATTTATGCACAGTTCTTATTGATTTTATTTGTGCTCAACTTTTGCGATGGTTCACTTGTATATATGTTTAAGTTTGTGTGAACAGTCTGGTCGTCGAACGATGTAGGTCACACCAAAATATGAAGACTTTAGGTCTATCTTGGCCGAAAAAATCTCCCCTGAAATGGCTTTTACTATTGGCCATTGAGCTACAACCTAAACATGGTACGGTCACCTCAGGCGTCAGAAAAGAACTTCGTCATTACTTAAGAGTAGAATCTACAAAGCGACAGATCGCGGATGTGCTACTTGATGGGCGCAAATATTCGCCCTTACGCAAAGAGCGTATCTATCACCTCCGAGTATTCGAGAATCTATATCATTAACATGTAGCCATTACCATCGCATACACAACGACGCTATCTGTAATGAGGTCTTCGGTAGCTGTGCTGATATAGAGCGACAGACTAGGCCGGTTGGGTCACCGATTTCCGAAAAATATTAATCTAGTGACGCCGCATTCTGCTTTCTTTTTTCACGCGCTTGCTTATCTGCCTTTTCTACTTCAGATTGCTTCTCATTTTGTCTTGCTCCAGACTTGTGCTTCGTGATGATGATTATCATGATATTTGGTTCGTGTTCTGTTGTTTCCAGCCCGACCCTGCACTATTATCTGCAGCCAAAACAGCTGCTCAGCATTCCCCCACTCTGGCCTCGTCCCCGATCGTCAGCAGTTTGAATGGTTTCACCGATGGCGTTTACAGACCCTTGTCAAATCTAAAGCAGACATTGGATTTGTTAGCCGCTAACGGAGCAGAATATTTCTACCAGATGAACTCTGGTCGACCCAACTTTGCGAATCAATTGTTGAATCATTTCACTGGAGTGGGCCACGCGTTCTCTGCTGCCAGTTTGAGCAATTACCTCGTTGAACAACCGAAACCAATAGAAGTGAGTCTTTTGATTCAAACCTGGTCACATATTTGCATGTGGATAAACACTGGAGGTTCACTGCAATTCTCTCTATCTTGTCACTGTTTAGGCCTGTGTAATCTTGTTAAGTTCATGTGAAGTTATTGATGAAACTATGCTTTGCATTATTGCCTGTCGCTGCTATTTTTGATTTCCGAATTAGAACACTGGTCGGATACAATATATGGGATATGGAACACAGATCAGAACACGAACTTATTCAAGAATAATCAAGATTAAGCAGGAATATGTCATCATCATCATCATAGACAGCATTACACCGGTTGCATGTATCGTGTTCGTCTGACCTCTATCAATTGACCTTCCTGGTATGAGTGACTCTGAAGATGCTCGGAGAGCACCACCCAGCATAGCTCAATGGGTCATTGAGGTACACCAACCATCGCACCACGTTAAGGTCCAGTTTCAGCGCGATGGAAGACAAGAATACGTACTGTAGAGCAACATTTAACGTGGTGGAACCTGGTATGGGTCAGCAACATAGTAAACGTTAAGAGTTGGAGCGGGGTTTGGCCTCGAGTGATATAATTATCATCTCCCTACAATAGGTTTAAAAACACGTTTACACGCACAATCACAGGTAATTGGGCAATGTTTCGCGCTTGAGATACCTTCTCTTATGTAATGTAATTCAATGCACTATTCTTAACAGCGTATGACTTCTCCTGAGCAATTAAATGCCCTGACAGCTGTTTTCGGCATTCGAGACGACCGCCCCTTGCGATCTAAACTGGCAGTGACTCTATCACATTCAATGAAGCCGTCGCATGTAGTTTATATTCTTCTTTCGGGAAAATACTCAAACAGTCTTGACTACTTTTCATTTGGGTCGTTTGGACGTTGCTTTGACACAGAAAGGTTGAAATGGCTCACATAATTGTCGTGTTATTCACATCGAGCAAACCGGGAATCGCGTTGTTATTCGTACGTTGTCGTTGACCATGGACATACATCACATGATGGTTTCATGTTCCACAGCGTTTGGAATGACTAAAGAGTTCGATTTGGTAGTGTTCAGCATCTAAGTGCTTCATCTGTTTTTCTCCAGTCAGGAAATGACGCTTTACACAGAGCCTCCAAAGTGAGCGATCAATAGCAATTTTTTCCCAATTCGTAGGATCAATGTCAACATTTTCATATCTCGTTTAAAAGGCCTTTATACCGCAAGTACGGTGTGGATTCCCTGCTTTAAACTCACCATAGAGTAGATCTTTCGGAATACGACCATTTCCCATTCTGTGTACATGGCCCAGCTAGCGTAGGCGGCGCTGTTGTAGTATGGTGGAAACTCTAACCTAAATACACAATAAACGAATTACTTGTTGACCACTCATCGGCATTGCTGACCAATATGTCTGTAGTTGGCAAATTCGTGTTAGCACGGTTTCGTAATACTTCTCCACTACTCCACCCTTTTGAACTAATCAATTTCGTTGTCGTTTCGCCAACAGATGGGGTTCGCTGGGTTCATTGTGGAAGCGTTTCCAGCGCCCTCCTCGGTCGGTCCGTACTTGTTGCATATTCTTGGAAATTTGGATTTAAAAAACGCTCTCTCGCCCCTGAACGACAAGGCCTTGACCATTAACGAGGCGAATGCCACGGGAACCATGTTGCACCGTTTGTTGGAACTTGCACGCGTTGCTGAATCCTCGGTCACAAAACTGGGGGATCCTTACGATGAAACCGTCGGTATGATGTGATGTGTTGTGTTTTTCTGATTCCCTTAATTGTAACATTTATCGATCATCTTGTTATATCGTTTTGTATTTGCATACGATGTTATGCTTTCACGACAAACGCGTAGAAAACTTGGCCTCGTGATTAATGCAGGCTGGTGGAATGTCAACCATCAATGTCGTGCTACGCGGGTTGACGGGCCATCGACCTGGTTAGCTGATTGTGTATAGGGATCTACTCTATCATAAAATGTACATTCTGTTATGGCCTGCACTAGTGGCTCCCCGAGCCCGGCGGAATTGCTTCTACCAACAGGAGAAGGGGCGAGGGCGAGTGACTGGCGACTAAAAACCAGTTTGCTTCGGGGAGATGGAGCTCGTTAGCCTGGGAGGGCATTTCATCTAAGGGAAGGCAAACCCCAATTTTAAACCTCCACTGCTTCGCGGGAAAGGCTTCGGGAGAAAAACCAGGAACAGAATCTGGTAGACGGTTAGTTGCTGCACACCACCGCTTTCTGGCAACTCCCTGCTGCCTTGCAGGTCGCACTTGGTTGTGCAAAGGCTAGAGAAGCTGACTCGAACAAACGCCGTGTGGTGCTGGGGACGCCGCTTTGTACCCAAATTCCAAAGAATCTTCATTGAAGCCGATTCATCCTCCAGGAGGAGATAGTCGCACACAAGTTACCATTATGGTATCAAAGCCCAAACCTGATCCAGGCAAATTGCCGCACAGTCACAGACTGCACATGGGTTAAGGCCTCGACAGCTATGAGAAAGGGAATAGAAATGGTAGTGAGACTCCATCTTGCTTTAGCATGTAGCTCACTGCCGGTGGCCAATTAGTTTAACTCGGTGTTAGCCGTACTGCACGATTGCACATCCGTGTTATAGTGGCAACTTATTTTACCCGTTACCTTATTTACTCTTGAGGTGTTTGCGCAAAACGTCCTCTCCAATGCGGTGCAGCGATAACGAGTACCGACACTGAAGTGATGGTGCAAGGCCATTGTGGTCCATTTCATCCAAAATCTACTTTTGACACGTTCAAGCTTCATCAGTCAGCATTCACAGGGTGAATGTGTGCCGAATGCCGAAAGTGGTTTTGACGATCGCTGTTTCAAGTTTCGGTTAGCCTGCCGCCTGGCGATTGTGAGACCCGTTTAAGAAGAGCGGGGCCTTCGAATCAGCCATGCTCAAAAGGAATTCTTCCCCGCATTTTTTTCAGTCAACATGGAACCCTTTTGTTTGTTAAACCTTTTAACGTTTGCATGTTAACAGCTTTAAATGCTGTGCAATCTTTCTTATTTTGAAAAATAAGAAATTGGCTGCGCCGGTCAGAGAAATCGTACAGTCTGACATTTCGTCAGCTTCCATCAAAACACTTAATGCCAGTGTAGACAATTCCGAAGGGTTTGAATGTGACTGGCAATCTCAAATTTCCCCGTTAAACTTTAACGTTTCTCTCAGATTCATTATTCGTATTAAAAATGTGT
The DNA here is from genome assembly GCA_013407085.1 of Atriophallophorus winterbourni. Lineage (NCBI taxonomy): Eukaryota > Metazoa > Platyhelminthes > Trematoda > Plagiorchiida > Microphallidae > Atriophallophorus > Atriophallophorus winterbourni. The sequence goes on from JACCGJ010004520.1 coordinate 10,181, forward strand.
GTGGTTAAATTAATTTGGTTCACTGAAAATTCGCTTTTAACGAAGAAAGCGTTTGGAGAGCACTGATCAACAAAAAAGATTTTTAATTTTGAAAATTTAGAATTTTGTCTTCTGTTTGTTTTCCTTAGGCGCTCGTGTTTTGAAGACTCAGGCAGATCTGTTCGCACCGGGATTGCGTAAACCGATGGTCAGCGCGATCAATGACATGCTGACCGGAACGAGTCCACTTCCAACAGCGCGACGCTATGTAAGTATCTCTCTCAGTTTACCCTACGTAATACGTTTGTCGGGCGTTCATCATCCCTTCTCCTGTCTGCAGGTTGACATCGGCGATACTGGGATTTTAGTAAGCGACTCAGACCACCTCACTGTGGTCGTGAACTTGTATATGGGTACGCCTTTCGGTGCTGGGACTGTGATTCCAAACACTGGGGTCCATTTGAATGCTGCCCTGCGTCTGTTTGCCGAGCCGAAACAAGCATCGAACACGTTGAACCTCCTGGCTCCCGGGCGGCGTCCACTTGTTCCGCTGTCCCCGGTCCACGTGTCGGCGACGCATAGAAAATGTGGAGTCCGTGTTGGCGTGGTGAATAGTGGAGGATTCTGGGGCGCACTGGACACTGCGCAAGTATGTTTACTGCTTCAAGCTCATTGTTACGGTTTTTCTCATAAAGACCTGTTTCCTTGTTATCCATATCTATCGATGGACTCATTCGGTTTTTAGTGTTCGAGTTCAGGATGATAGTTTCCAAATTCTTATTGCGATGTCGTCTAAGGAGACTATATTGTTTATTACTACCAGCGGTAGATAACGTTGTGTTTGCCTGTGTGTATGAAATCAGGTTGCTCAGTCCTATACATGGATGTCCATTTGTGTGGTACATTAGTATTGCGCAGGTGACACCGTGATAAATTGATTTGCTAAAGGTGCATCCGGAGACGCGTTGGATTTTCACTGCCTTTTTATCACTTTCTCTGATATTTGTCAAGGCCTGGACAACCTGACAATCTTAGCCCATGCCGACTCTGACTGTGCGGTACTTTGTCCAGAACCAGGATTGTGAAATGAAAATAAAATGGTAGTGAGACCCAAGCGTGTTATTGCATACGTGATGATGTGATGTGAAAGCACAAACCTGATCCAGGCAAAGTGCCGCACAGTCAGAGGCTGCAGGTGGGCTGAAATACTGTCAGGTTGCCCAGGCCTAGACAGACATGACAAAAGAAATAGACAGAAAATCGAAATGGTAGTGAGACTCCAGCGTGTTTCAGCATGCAGCTCATTACCGGTGTGCCAATCAATTTAGCACGGTGTTAGCCGCACAGCAGAAATACTGCACGATTGCACACCCGCATACGTACTCGGATCGAGATCTGTGGTACTTGTAAATTCGATTATATTTCTTTGGGGATTAGACTGCTGATATAACGCCAAACGAAAATGCCTTTGTTTTTGCAGCGTTTTTCTCGGGACCGGTATTTGTAACCAAACTACTGTTGCAGTTCGAATGCGTCTGCAACTTTTCGGTATTTTCACCAAAAACAACGCCCTCATCAGCACAGTGTATATAAAAGATTCTAAGATCGTTTGAAATTTTACCATCCAGTCGTGGACATAGTTAAATGCAACGCGTGATGACTGATGCATATTTAGTCTACGCAAAATGTACTTTTTCGACTTTTGTACGCAGCTGACTTTCGACTGAGAACCGATTTAGCAGCAACGCCGCAAACATTTAGCTGTGGTACCTATAAAGCAAACCATCATTTCATGGTATGAAACAGACCAATCAGAATCGAAAACTAGGCTTCAAAATATGTGCAGGTTGAATAGAAGTTTTTTCCGTGTAAAAAAAATCTGGAGACTGACAGAAAGATTTTTGGGGCAGAAATGGATTTTCGGATAAATTATTGATAGTTCCTCAACACACACCCCTTTGAGATTCTCAATACCGGGACTTGTGTGGATTAAGCTGTAGTGGTTTTACTTGCTAGATCTCTCTTTGCGACGTGGCTGTAGAGTTATATCGGTCGGCATTGCGTTCCTAATCTCATTTAAGCGCTTGAAGGTTGAATGCTTAATATTTCCGTATCCGGATCTTGAAAGCGTATCTGATATGGTGGAGCACAGTTGAATCATTATCATCATCATTACAGACAGCGTTACACCGGTAGCATGTACCGAATGCTTAACTGCCACACAACCATGGAAAAGTAAATTCTTAAAAGATGGGGAAGGGTGGGACTTGAATAGCTACGGATTCTATAGAAGAGTAAGCACAAACAAACTGGGATGAGGTGCCTACGCATCGAATGGAACATGCATTCAAGCACCTAATGCACTCATCGTTGCCTGCTGTCCTTGATTTTGCTTACTGTTCCTCTTCTAAGCAGGCTAGTCTATCGAACAAGTAGAATAAAGCTTTATTTGAAAATTTTCTAAATTTCAGCTTTAGGCTAGTTTTAACAGCAACGAAAAACAGCGAATTCTATACGAATTACACATTATTAGCAAAAAATATTCACAGAAGTTATACTCATGTTACTAACGAGATAAATTCGACCATAATTGTTCAACAAGTAGTTCCTTGTGACAAAGATATCGTGAAGCAATTGGGATAAATGACCTCTGTTGTGAAGACGTTCTATAAGAAAAGTATAATCTCTGAAGAAGCTTGACCCTTAGGGAGAGGAGGAAGGGAAATAGCATTGAGGATAGTATTTATAAGCCGATCGCAAGTGGAAAAATGTTGCTTCAGCATTTTTTCGCGTGATACGATCCTGATGCAACGTTTGAAAATTCTTGGAATCATTATTAATACCGCTTGACTCGACAGCTTCTGTGATCCCTATATAAGGCCTCTAAATGAGATTCTGCCCGCCTTTCGGGACTATAAACCACTGTAATATCGGATCTAACCAGATACATGGCCATACAACAGACATGGTGTTTTCTAATACTCTCCTCGATTACACAAGCAACCTGTTCAATCGGAATGCTTTTACCTGAAACCAAACCAGAGTAGTGTTAATTTTTCCATTCGCGACAATTTGCCTAGTGTCCATTCTCTGGATATTACAGGTAATCGTCAACGCTGCTTTGTTCCTACGTGGTACCACCTGTCATACCCCCGTTGGGATGCCATCGGGATTGGTGAATGATGGTCAAGCAAAGAAACCTCGACTCCACCAAAGCTCGTATTCTCCTGCTGCGGATTTCGGTTGCATCAATGCGCAAGGTGCCATTGACTTGCCTCGCATGCACATACGAAGGCCGTCCGAAGCGGTGAACACAACCACAGTGGAAATCGAATCCAAGACGGAGGAAGCCCTGCGTTTTGTACTCTCCAATCATGGTCATGAGGTCGCATATTATCCCGACGCGTGGCCGGGCCGCGTTGCAATGGGTGGCTGGAACGGCTACAATATGATTACTTCTGTGGACAGGCGCGGTGCCTGGTCGCTGAAATTTTTTTAGTGGTTAAAGCACCGATTTGGCTGTGACTGTTTTATTGCATTTGATTTTTTTTATAAAAGCATACTGCTTTGCACCTTTTGTCCACTTATTTTTTTTCTCATCTTTTTTCGGTCGATCTGGTTTCAGCGTGATATTTTAATGTTTGTTGTGTGTTTTGGCCACTTGAAGGTCCTTATGCAATCCCTTGCAAACTTGTTATTTTTTCATGGTCACTCTTTTTGCATCATACAGGGTTTTCACTGGTGAAAAGCAGTTTGTTCGGATACTGTCTTAGGTGATGGTTTTGGCAGTTATCTATGTTGTTGGAATCTAACAAGCGTCTGGCGGGATAGTACGTGCATAAAATGAACGAAAGCGCTTACACGACTAGTATGGGAGTGGAGTTTTTTAAATAAAAAATAATGCTCTTGGCAGTACAAAAGTATGCGAGCGTATGCACGAATAATATGTTTAAAGTCTTTTAAAATGGGTGCAAATAATCCCTTCGATATCGCCTCCCAGCTTGCTTGTATCATTATGGACAGCGTCGAATCGGTGTCGATCGCTTAATTGTTGTACAATTATAGTAATGTGTTGCTAACATCCCCCGCATTTACATGTGAGAAACAAATTACTTTAGTCATCCATAAGTGCCTTCAGTGCTTGACCAGGGATCACTATATGATTCTGTGTTTGAACACCGTGGTTTGTTGTACGAACCCTATATAACTGGCATTCACGTTTACCGTTTGTTTACCGCTTATCCACTGTGTCAAGTCTCACTGAACCTAATCTTACTGTCTCCACCTGATGACGGCAAATAGCCGGAAATCGGTTTGTAAGTGCGGAGGATGTAAGCAACACATTACTTTGGTCATCCATAAGTGCTTGACCAGGGATCACTACGTGATTCTGTGTTTGAACACCGTGGTTCGTCGTACGAACTCTATGTAACAGCGGTATTCAAGCATAACTTTGTTATACCATTGCATTATAATTATGCACGTTTGTGCGATTGTGCAGTACCTTTGTACTGTGCAGCTCACCGTGCTGGCTTAATTTGCCGAGGGCACTGAGCTGAAGTCCCACAGCCATTTTTTCATCTTTTATCAGCATTGAACAGCACTAAACATGAGTCTCAGCTATGTTCATAACCCCAAACTGAAAATCCCAGGCTGCCCTAATCGAAAATAGTTTCACTGACAAAATCATTTGATATAGCAGTCACGATCTAAACGCTGTTTCGTTTTGGCAAAACGATAGTTTTCCGTCCGCAGTACGACGCAATCACTGACCTAACCATACGGTAGGCTTCTTCATCCCAGAGCGCTACCCGATCGTTTCTCACAGGCTCTGCGAATAAGGCACAGTATGGTAAGCGGCATCCTTAAAATGACGCTAGCAACAGCCTTTTTATCAGATCCGTGGCCTCAGGATCATAACACCCGTTTGCATATCTGTATATTATCAACGTGATGTTGCCACCGAATGCGAGCAGTCCTACGTAAGCAACGGGCGTCATAAAAGAGCTGACGGACGCTTGGGTATACCAGATTGGTAACCTTAGGGAAGCGCGACTGTTGTACAGTGGACATTTAGTATTTAGTAGTTTAGTAATATCACGTCGATAACAAATGTCTAAGTTTATCAAATGATGCATAGGCTTTGCATACAAATCATCTAATGTCATTACTATTTAAAATGCGATAGTAAAGCCGCAATTTTGTGCGATTTTAAGGTGCCATTATTTTTCTTCAAATGTTTTTTAAATGATTGTAAAATGCTTTACAATAAACCTAGCTACGCGGTGAAAATTATTCCACTGCTAGGTAATACGTCGTTCAGTGTTGATACGAATGGCTACTCTGTGTGGAAGACTGACCTTTCAATCATGAAGTCACTCTAGGGAAGCTAGATACAAGATAAGGGTGTGAGCACCGCAATACATCGTTCTAGATACTAGAAGTTGTTGAATGATCCTAATAGTGTCAAAATCAGACTAGTTGCACCATGGCTCGACAACCAGGAACCTCTGACTGCTTAACGCTGTAGTATAAACAGTAGAGGGTTCGAATAACGAGATTTCGACCCGCATTACTAAAGAAACTGTAGCGTTTCATAACTTAGATCATCTTCGCTGTGAGAGTTTAATCTTTGAAGCTCAGTCTAAATTGCGAATGGAAAATCACCGATTATCTAAAGTGGTTTTGTCTGCCACCTAAATATCGAAATTGCTCAAGCAGATGAAGACCTTGACTCACAAACTAACCGCAGTCCGAAAGATCACAATTCCGAGTGACTACACACTCCGAAATGTGGCTCAGCGAAGAACCGGATACAAAGTTTTGGGGCACCCTATCCTTTCACGACTGATGCTTCAACGAGGCTGTTAAAAGCAACGTACAACGACAAACTACGAATCTAAACAATGCTATCTCAATGGGCCAGGTGTCCTGATTTTACACGACGGCCGATAAATAGCGCTGTCATGTTTAGTTGTAATTATCATGGAAGTAGAATGACACCCATAGGCAATAGAAGAATTAGGATTGTAGAACAATGCATTTGGCTAAGCAGCAACAGTTGGTTGTAACCCTGTTGATCAGACTTCTGTTCATCGATATTTCTTGTGAGTAGTTCTGCTTGTGCCCGACAGGCATCTCACAGTATAGCTGAATGGGTCATGAGGGTAAGTGAAACACCTGTTCCTTGTAGGCTGTCTGCATTTGCACGTACAAGATTAAGGGTTATGGCGCTCCTATCTGGTCAGCAAAGTTTTAACTACACCCGGTATCGTCGCAAGGTCCTTGTCTTTTATATTAGTGATCAGTGTTCGCGTTTTGCAAATTCCGTGCCTGAAAAAGTTGCCCATGCAAATAAGAACAAACCGGATGAAGTAGGCTCAAGGCAACCTGGATGCTCGATAGAAATCAATCAGATCATTACGTAGATCTATCGAAGATGGCCAAGACCGCCGAATAAATTATTCTTCTTTGTCAATACTCTAAACACCACATTGCTTATTGATTGCTACTACCGCTACCAGATAATAGTTGATGTATATTCAACGAGGTCAAAAAGTTGACAACACAGTGAATCGATACGGTGTACTTGAATCTTGCGACTCAGCCGGAGCTATGGTGTCTGAAAATACATTTCGGTTCGCTTGTCAAGCGAAAATCTTATTCAACCAACTAAATCACACATGTTTTCGCTGACCGGTTAGAACCAAAATCGGAAAGAATCACCCGAGATAAGTAAAGCTTGTCAGCTGCAACAGCGAGCGATTTATTTGTCGTGGTTTTCAAATGCCCACTTACCTACTTGTATGTGCTCACGGGAATATTTAAGATTTGTGCTTTCATCTGATACTACTCATTAAACAAATGAAGCGTCATGTAGTTCCAACATATTCTAATACATACTGCAGTCACGCTGGAATTCAAACTTTACGTTTCATCATTGACGCAACGAGAACTTTGCACGATTCCACCGCCGTACGTTAAAGGCGAAAGGATTTGAAGCGCGACAAATCCCGACTTCAGCATCAACGTGGTCCTTCAGAATCCGATAGGGCCGCTCATGTCAGATAGGTTCATTAGAATAAATCTGTAAGACAACTTAACAAGTAACGGCGACATGATGGTTTCACGCAACCCTCAACTGAATCATGTCGCACTCACAAGAAAACCGAAAAAATAACTAATGACAATCATGAACAAGCCGAACATGTAGCTTTGAGATCCAGTCGACTACGCAGCTGGCGACGCCTAATCAAGCGGATAGTCCGCTCAACAGAAACTGCACAGCGGCACATCGTTTGGCAAACTAAAAACTTACATGGTCCGAAAATCATGCGTTGCAAAATCGGCCCACCTTTTTCCAACCCGTGTTCGAGTACAGTTTGCACGAGCCGCGCTGAGATTCCGATGTGGCTCAAGCAGATGAAGGGTTTGTATGTTAAAATAGCTGCAGTTGGGACGACCCGTCACTCAAGCTGGTGTCCATGAGATCCGAATTTGCAGTCAATTCTTACCCTTGATGATACTGCTCAAAATCCTGTTTCCATTTCGTTAGCGTTTATTTTTCTATTTCTTTATCATATCTGTCTAGGCCTGGGCAACCTGACAGTATCTTAACCCACGTACGGTTTCTGACTGTGCTGCACTTCGCCTGGATCAGGCTTGTGCTTTCATACCATATTATACCAAAATCGTGTTCAGTGGTGGTCTTGTTGTAGACATATTCTTCGAGTGCTTGATCAAGCCTGTACGCTGTCAATTGAAGTGGCAAGATACGCTGGCTATAATGCATGACAGTGAAAGCCGCAAGGAAGCTGTGGTATGAGATTGCTTTACTCGTGCACAACACTTGCTTGAATACATGCTTGATTCGAGGTGTAGCAATCTGATCCCATTGTGTCCGTTCCTGATCTTCTATATGTTTACTAGCTCTTTATGTCCCACGCTTTCCCATATATTGAAATTTTTATCGCGTCTTGGTTGTATGACAGTTGAGCACTCCATACTTGCTACCGGTCCATAACGATGATGATGATCACGCGCAAAGTAGCCATGAAAGAGACAAGAGAGAACATTGTACACAAGATTTAAATAAACCGATTCAACAGCTTCCCATGAGCAACGGGAAGGACTATTCCCCGTGTTCCTCTTGGTCCCCGTGCACTGCCGAATCAGTGTGCATAGACATCGTATGCGGTTTCACTTCACATCCCACAGCGACTGAGCCTCTGGGAATCAAAGTGCCGTCGAACGAGGGGGTCGAAATCATTGACTTTTTGCGCACCGCCGGGACGCTGTCGGGTGTGGCCATGGTGTCTCCGGTCGATTCGTGTAGAATCGCTTCCTCGGTTTGCGGGGGTAGTACGTGAGTGTTGTGTTGTATGATTTTCGCTCGAGCCATGTTATAGTCACCGGAATCGAAAAATTTGTGCTGTGAAACGCAACGGCAAAGTAATAAATGATAAACATCTGGCATAATTTATAGTGTACAGATTGGGGGATAAGTATAACGACGAATCGAACGCTTCATGGTCACAGAACGACGGTTGAGAATCAAGAATTGTACGCAGATTAAGAACTAAAGGATATAAATTGTAAGTTGGTGTTTGGAGTCCAGCTAGTGGCTTTACAATTGCTTTACTACCATCACAAATGGTTGGATAACATCACCGAAAATCTTGCGGGGTACCAGAACTAATATATGGTATGGTATGAAAGCACAAGCCTGATCTAGGCAAAGTGCCGCACAGTCAATGACTGCACGTGGGCTAACATACTGTCAGGTTGCCCAGGCCTAGACAGATATGAGGAAGAAAAAACAGGAAATGGTAGTGAGACTCTAGCCTGTATCAGCATGCAGCTCACTACATCTGGCCAATGAATTTAGCATGGTGTTAGCCGCACGATTGCAAATCCGTGCATCCGAACTAATGTAATCTGTTAAAAATAAAAGCATTAATGTAAACTATCCCCATAAGTTTGAGATCACCACAGACAAAACAAGTAGAGAATTTGTACCTAGTGAGATTGCAGAGATTTCTGGGTAGTAGCTCGATTAGGGTTACGATTGAATTAACATTGTCTTATTTTTACGTAATGCAAGCATTGGGGATAAACAATAAGTAATCTCAGCTGGCACTTTAAGTTAGCAGTCAGCGTGGTTGTGGTGCCAATTCAAAACGTCATAACCACTCAAACTGGCGCATTCGTGGAGATATAAGTGCAAGGGTAAATCTGCAAACGCCTCAAGTAATTTATCCTGAAAGCTGCGAAAATTCAAGACGAATGAACTCAAGAATTCTTGCACTTTCTCCGCACACGTACATGTGCAGCACAGAACTCAATTTCAGACGAAAACGTCCGAAGATCACAATATCCGCACGTGATGAAATTTAACTAAAGTGCAGAATGTGGTCAAATGATTGTGGCGGCGATCGATGAAGCGGAAAAACATTAGTATGGAGAAACACAGAATTTCCTGGAGGGTGGTAAAATGAGGAAACGCCAAAATGAAAAATTGCGGAAGTTAGTCGGTTTTCCTGATACTCGCTTCCCATTATCCGTCCAATAATGTCGATTGAAGAAAAATTAGCGAAATGGTGTGCTATGATGGAGTGTATGCCGAACTGCTCAAGGCGGAAACTGAAGAGACGCCGGAAGTTTTGCGAGACCTATTCCAGAACATCTGGGATAGTGAGCAGATACCGGACGCCTGGCGTTCGGATACTATAATCAAACTTCCCAAGAAAGATGACTTGAGCTACTGCACCAAATGGCGAGGTATTACGCTTTTATCAGCAAAGTATTCTGCCGCATCATTCTCCGACGTGTCTCCAATGCAGTTGAATCCAGTTTACGACAAGAGCAAGCCGGGTTCAGAAAAAGAAAATCTTGCATTGACCAAATCTTTGTCCTCAGTCAGATGCTGGAGCAGACACATGAATGGAATGCAGAGCTATGTGTGGCCTACATCGAATTCCAGAAGGCCTTTGACAGCGTTCACCGACCAGTGTTATTGAAAATCCTCCGTCATTATGGTATACCATCAAAGACAGTACATCTCATAAAAGCCTTCTATGAGAAGTTCGAATGCCAAGTCGCCCACAGTCGAATGCTCACTGAGAAGTTTGAGATTCGTATGGGAGTGAGGCATAGATGTATCCTCTCACCGATACTCTTCTCTCTAACAATAGACTGGATTATGAGTCAGGTGACCGATGGCAGGGCAGCAGGCATTCCATGGACCCCAGCGAGACCGCTAGAAGACCTGGACTGTGCGGATGATGTTGCCCTCTTGGCATGCAAGATCAGTGACATCTAGAACAAGAGCGATTGACTATCGGCAATTGGCAAGACAGTGGGTTTAGAAATTAAAGCTGGCAAATCGGAGGTAATGCGGAAGAATGTTCCGGAGCAACCACCAGTGTTCGTGGACGGTCAATCGCTCAGTGAGGTTACAGATTGGGAGAAAACTGACTGTAAATGGTGACTGTGAAGATGAGGTCAGGAGAAGGATCGGGAAGGCGAACCAAGCATTCTGCATGCTGAATTCCATTTGGAAATATTTCGCTCTCAGCAAAAACACGAAGATCAGACTCTTCAAGAGCAACGTTCTGAGTGCGTTGCTATATGCATCGGAATGCTGGAAGACAACCGCTGCCATTGAGCGCAGAATGAACGTGTTTCAAACTAAGTGCTTGAGAAGGATTCTATGGATTTTTTGGCCACACACCATTTTGAATGAAGTGTTCCTGAGAAAAACTGGTCTGGAGGTGGTATCTACCGTAATCAAAAGACGACGGTGGAGATGGTTCAGTCATGTATGTAGGATGGATCCCAGTTCGCGTACACAGGTAGCCATTCACTGGCTTCCGCGAGGTAAACGAAAAAGGGGAGGGCCCAAGGAAACTTGGCGCAGAACGTTGGAACGCGAACTACATGCACAAGGATTCACGGTGCAGACGGCAAAGGAAGCAGCGGCAGACCGAAACCACTGGCGTGGGGTTGTATTCGCCTCATGTGCCACCCGGCACGGAAAGGACTGAGTGAGTGAGTATGGTATGAGAGCCTGATCCAGACAAAGTGCCGCACAGTCAGAGACTGCGAAATGGTAGTAGCCGAAGACAGTATCGGAGGAAACTAGAGCAGATGAGTGTAACTGTTACAGATTGGAAGCGAAAATAGTAAAAAGTAATTGATTGTATCGTCCAAAAGAAAAAAGCTTACTCCACGATTCAAGCGTTTTTGTAACAGCAACGAACCCATCCCGTGCTTATCCAGGCCGGGGTATTTCGCTTTAAGTTTTGACTCCTCGTGTTCCTCAATAGACTTCTTAAAAATATGGTAAATAAAAATGAAGTTACACATACGTGTGCTGTTGTTGTCAAATCCCCCATTCTATTCGGTGAATAATGGTGAAATACCACGCGAAAAACAAAAGTATCTAACAAGATAAACCGATTTTTGGTGAGTCAGAATGGTATCTGAAAGCAAATCAAAGCAAAGTGATTACAATCATGGAGGCGGAAATGGAATTTAAGTGGGTCGTGAAATGTTTCAAATAGAAAGGATTCAAGGCAGCAGCATAAATTATTGAACACGGCATTTCACGGATATCGCACGTCTTTATAATAATAAGTAAACCCAACAGGTTCGGAGCTAAACGATCTGCTGAGCAATAAGTTAACGGAAATGGATCAATAGATGAAGAACAAAACTTGATTAATATAGATAAAAACGTAAGATATATTTGGAGGGAGAGAAAGAGAGAGATTACCTAGCCAGTGTAGGCGAAGCTGTACCCGTAGAGTGAACATGCTCTGTCGACCAATCATCATCATTATCACAGGTAGCATTACACCGGTACTATTAACCGAATGCTTAATTAACATACAACCATGGCACTATACAATCTTGAAAAGATGGGAAATGGTAGGACCTAAAAAGCAACGGAACCCGTAGAAGATTAAACAGAGACCCACTGGGATGAGGTGCATACACCCCCAATCAAACATACATTCAATCAAGTGTTGTGAACGAGTAGAGAGACATCTGCGTGACTGCTTCCTAACGATTTTCACTGTCATGCAGCATAACAAGCTTCCCTTCTCACTCTTTTCCTCCTTCTTTCCTGCACTTTACAACATAAAAGATTAATTAAACCATCCAGGAAGATACCGAAAACAGTGTCGGCAATGCACTTATCATTCTTCGCAGAATTACCCCGATTCGGGGGACACTTCTTGCGAAGGGCAAGCTGGCTTTTGGCAGGGTGTAGAGCTGTAGAATAGATCTTCGTTATGCGTCAGCTGATAGAACACCGACACTGTATCGGCGACTAATCATAGTGGTGTTTGTAGATATTAGAGCCGTCTTTAACTAGGTTGACAGGACTCCTTATGGAACTAAATACTTCGCAACGGAATCCCATCGTAGTACGTCGTTATCCTAGGGGACTTATATCCTCACTCGAGATGGAGAGTAAGGGCGTACGATAGCCTTTCAATGTCATTCAACTCTACTACGGGTTTAAGACAAGGCTGTCCAATCTCCTCGTTCTTGTTCAACTTTGCCATCGTGGAAGTCCTCCGGAATACTCATAGTGGTTTCTGCTCGGGTGTAATTGAGCACCTTCCAGGTGCGCGTGTCATGGACTTTGTTTATGCCTGGATGGGGTGCAAGAGAAAGCGAGTTTGGCTCGACTCATTGGCAAATCTTTCCATTGATGTCGGTTCATTAACACCGTTGTTAATGTGTAGAGCGAAACACTTTCCTTCTCTTGCACCTCATCCAGGCAAGCGCGCCAGTCGAACCTTGACTAAAACAGAAGTAAGCCTTTCCAACGAGAGAAGTTCCGTATGTGGATAACTGGTGCACAGTGCTTTTTATATGTCAACTCCCTGCTGCCTTGTAGGTTGCATTTCGGTGTGTGAAGCTTAGAGGTATACTCGAACAAACGCCAAGTGGTGCTGGGGACATCACTTCTATACTATCCCGAAGAAACTTCATGCACATGTCTCAAAATAACTCTAAGATCTCTTCTACGGCGTTCCCGAGAAGCGACGGGCCCTTGGTTATCCGGGCGGCTAAGGTGAAAAGTAATCAAGCTGGGGCCATCAAGATACGCAAGGATTTTTATGTGGGACGCAGGAATGTAAGGGCACTGCTGGATGTGAGTAGTCGAGCCATTACGGTGCGCTTTTCACTAGACTACCGAGTAGATGTTGTTTGTCTTCCTGGGCGTATAAAAAAAGATTGAGCTGTGTTTCCGGGGATTTAATTCTAGATAATATTGTCGATCGTCATCTCTTCTGATAGTGCACAACCACTGAGCAAAACCCTTATTGTCTGAAAATATTTTTCCTCCACCCGAAGCTAATATTTTATTTCTTATCCTTACCTGGCTCGATATATGGTTAATCAATCAAGGGCTGTTTCAGAGTTGTGTTATGACGAATGGTTTCAAGTTGTCTGGTACATGATACTTAAAACTTTGCCTACCGTGGGAATCGTTCAACAGCAGATGCTGTCAGTTTGCTTACGGATCATATTTCACGTTCTCTGGACAGTAAATCGAAAGTTGTACAACTTTGTTTTCTGCGTTATACTAATGCGTTTAACAGTGCTGCACGAGGTTTCTTACTCCGAAAACTATCTGAACGTGGTGTTACAACAAAACGTGATTCATTGATTGCATCCTACTTCGAAGGTCGTTTTCAATATACGGTCATGAATGGCAAAATCTCCAATGCGATGCCGATTCCGCGTAGTGCCCGCAGGGTGCAATACTGTCCCCATTTTTATTTTCTGTTTACATTTCTGATCTTCCTTATAACCTATCTGACTTACTTACTTGTGTGCGACTATCTCCTCCTGCAGGATGAGTCGGCTTCGTTGAAGTCTTGGGAATTTGTGTACGAAGCGGCATCTCCAGCACCACTCGGCGTTTGTTCGAGTCGGCTTCTCTATCCTTTGCACAACCAAGTGCAACGTGTAAGGCAGCAGGGAGTTGCCAGAAAGAGTTAGTGCACCAACTAACCGTCTGCGAGACTCTGCTACAGATTTTTCCTCAGGGTTTTCTCTCGAAGCCTTTCCCGCGATCAAGTATTCCGGAAGGCAGCGGAGGTTTAAAATCAGGGTTTTTCTTCCCTTAGAGGAAATGCCCTCCCAGGCTAACGAGCTCGAGTTGCCCGAAGCAAACTGGTTTTCAGGAGCCAGTCACTCGCTGTCATCCCTTATCCTTTTGGTTGAAGCAGTTCCGCCGGGCTCGGGGAGCCAATTCTACAGGCCAGAAGCTGGACTTGGTTGTCAGAGGCTATTTGAGACGCGCGCCATATGGGAGCATTTTATAGACAGTGGGAGCTAATCCCAACTGCCACCCCCGGCTATGACAACATTTGGAACCATAACTTACCTGAACTTACTCTCAAATTCGCGACTACGTTGCCACTGCACTGAACCACAATAGTCGAGTCGATCAACATGCTTTAGAGTCAATGATTACAAGCATTGGTCAATGGTCATCCACTTGGTTTATCTTTGAATCCACAAAAATGCAACGAAATGTTATTTTTCAACATGACTGGATAGCGATGTTTAGCTCTACATCAAAACATTGCTTGTGTTTCATTTAATGGCTCGGTGTTTGAAAGATGTAGTAGCTTTAAGAACCTTGGCGTTACAATATCCGACAGCCTTAGACGGACCAATCATGTGACCACACAATTTCTGAAAGTTTACCGGTTGTCATTCTATGCTCTCCGCCTCCGTTCTCTCTCCACCCCACCCAATGTAATTCAACTATTTGTTTTTTTTCTTGCAACGTTCCAAACCTCCTCTACGCACCCCTCGTATTTTTCCCATCCTCCAGGTAAAGGATTTTCTGCTGATCAGAAGAGGTATAAAAGTTAACTCAAGATTGAGTTGTGTTTCCGCGGATTTGATTCGAGACACTATTGTTGATAGTCACATCCGTGAATGCAACAGACTGATCAAAAACATCTCTTGTGATAGTGCACATCCACTAAGCAAAATCCTTGTTGCCTGCAAATTATTTTCCTCCACCTGAGGCTAATAAAATAATAAATTCAGAAACTCTTTTGTTCCTTACCTTGCACGATACATAGTTAATCAATCGATGGCTGTTTCGGAGTTGAGGATGCGCCTGACAATTTGATAATTGATGTTATGATCTCCTCGTCATTTTTTTCTAATTTTATTCACATGTCTGTCTGGGTCTCGGTAACATAACAGTATAATGGTCAACGTATAGTATTTATTGAGCGGTACTTTGCCTAGATTAGGCATGTGTGATTCGATACATTTCACTTTTTCTTAACTTTACGGAGAAATTCACTTAATTGCCGAAAATTCGTGTGCACGAATAATGTCATTTTCTTCATCTTCTCTTCGTCCTACTGGCTCCTTTACAGGGAGAATGGGGATGGATCCGGCCATCACGGAGTAGCGATAGCTCTCAACCATCATGCATAGCAAGCACTCATGTCATAGAGCCATGTCTCCCTAAGAACTGCAATAGTCTGGCTGAGGAGACATCCTATTGTATTTGAACTGAACGGCAGTCTGAGAGCCTGTGCATCCTTGTCAGATCATCAATACTAACTACCTCTCCCTGAGGATCTCTTCGCCAGATTGAAAAATGGTCAGTTTTGCAAAAATGGATTTATCGCAGGATTACGTCCAGATTGTGGTCGCAGAAGAATCAAGAAAACTATTAACTGTTAACACTCACCGTGGACTCTCCAGTACCAACGCCTACCGTTTTGTGTCAAGACTGCACCTACTATCTTCCGTGCTCGAAATTTTACCCTATGCTGCTGCTAACCTCGATGATACAATCATAGTCGGATCAAATGTGGATGACCTACGTGATCGTATAGGGGAAGATATCAAACGCGTAAATGAATATGACTTCCCTTTACAGACCGAAAGATGTGAAGTTTTCATGGAATCTATACGATATCTTGGATTTATCATTGATCGTTATAGTCGACGGCCGGACCCATCAAACACTGATGTAATTCAGAAGATGCCACCACCACATGATATCCCAACATTGCAACCATTCCTCGGATTGGTCAGCCACTATTGTGAATTTATACCAGCAATGAATGCGTTACGCAGCTCTCTCAATGACCTACTGAGAGATGCCCCTTTGATATGGCCAGAAGAGAACCAAACAAACTTTCGATAAGACAAAATCGCTGCTGTCCTAAGACCTTCTACTAACACCTTACACCCCAAAGCTGTCAATTATTCTAGCCACGGAGGCTTCCAGCTACGGAATCGGTGCAGTTGTCTTGCATGTCTTTAAGGATGGAACCGAAAAAGCCATTACGCACGCAGCACGGTCACTCAGAGCAGCTGAACGGAATTACAGCCAAATCGCTCGCGGTCAAGAAATTTCATAAGATGCTATATGGCCGGAAATTCACACTGCTGACAGATCATAAACCGTTGCTTGCTATTTTTGCATCAAAAATGGCATTCCTGTCTAAACAGCAAACAGAATACAACGAAGATCAACCATCCTGCTGGGTTATGACTTTGACATAAGGTACATCACCACCGGACAGCATCGGAACAAGCTGATGCCCATCTCGAGACTGATAACAGAGAGCAACTATAGAAGAATACACGTGGGCCCCCCACAACTCTGACTGCTGACGTCCGTCTGTTTGCTTTTCCACCACCGAACGATGACGCTAACCGATAACGTTAACCAAATTCGAGAGGCAACATTAGAAAACTCCAAAATCCAAAAGGTATTTGAATACCATACATCCAGATGGCCTAAAACTGTGCAAGACCCAGAACTACAACAATTCCGGCAGCGTCAGCATACAATGTCAGATGGACCTAGGAATCGTTAGCAAGATAATGGATCACGTTTGTTACGAGATAATGGCTGGAGAAGAAAAATGGGTACAACATGCAAACCAACTAAGGGCGTCAGATGCAAAATGGAATTCGCCAAGTGCTCAGAAAACTCCATTAGATATCCTACTAGGTGAATTCAACCTCAAAACCTCAAAACAAGGAAAGCCAGCGGAAGAAGTCCTCTCAAATTAATTCAGCGGAATGCAGACCAAGGTGGACCGATCGAAGACGTATTCCAATAACCCACACGCAAGTGGATCCAAAATCGAAGTCTTACCAAACAAAGCTCAAACGGGGAGGTATTAAGAAGGCGAAGAGGCCGAAACGCTGCAAAAGCTTTTAGACCGCCTTAGTAGCTCTGCTGCAAAAGTCGGCCGCGAAATAAAGGCAACAAAAACCAAAGCATTTTCATACCTTTACACCAGGCGTCCAGCAACTGAACGTCCGTGGCTATTTGATCGAATATGTTACAGTCTTCAAATACCGAGATTCCAGTATGTTGCCCAATGTTCCGGAAAAAGATTAAGTGAAAAAAGTGCTGATCGTGCGCGTAATGCGTTTTTACAGCTGAAATGTACGTTTTGGCGCAGACCCGATATCAACCTTAGGACTAAAATACGTGTTTATTAAGTAGTTATCCGCCCTGTACTGCTTTATGAATATGAGATGTGGCCGCTGAGGTCACATAATGTATGATCTTTAGAAGTGTTCGACTATTGGTGCCTTATGATAATCTTGGGCTGCCATTGTGTTGTTTGAATCGATCACAAAATGTTAATTACGTGCGTTTCAGGCCAGTTGTAAACGCGTCGGTTTAGCATGACTCGTTGTACTTGTGGTTGCCATCAATATACCACTGTGGTACATTGCCTGGATCAAGCTTGTGACTTCATACTTGCTATGATTGAATTTTGCTGCTATATGCTTTATCACCATCTTCTAGTCTTATTGTAATACTCTTTCTCTTTGCAGCCACCATACTCCAATTGTGATTTGAATAAAGCCTAGCTTACATGCAATCATTCTTCTCACTTGTTTGTTTGATCGATCAATCAGAACAATACTGTTTGATGGCGACTTTTTACGTTTGTGCCGGTGGGTTCATGGATCAATTATCCGATTCATTGATGTCTCAAATCTCGCCAGCCCACTGGCGTCGAGGTGAGGCGAGATAGTTGCGGATTTTTCTCCAGCCGCGTTCCCAAATTTGAACGTCGCAAACGATGCACAGTCGTCATCATCTTCTTCTTCACGGACAGCGTTACAACCGTAGCAAGTGACCAGTGTTTAACTACGGATGTGCTCTACGGCTAACATCGTGCAAAATTGATTGGATAATGGTAGTAAGCTGCATGCTGAAACACGCTGGAGTCTCGCTACCATTTCTGTTTCTATTTCCCCTCTCATATATGTCTAGGCCTGGGCAACCTGACAGTATCTTAGCCCACGTG
>JACCGJ010004522.1:0-22508 GCA_013407085.1 Atriophallophorus winterbourni
CATTGCATGTAATACTCGATACCGCGGAAACGATTTACCCTCACTCTTAGATCTCGTTCTGACAAGCAATGCACATGACTTTGATAACGTTGCTTACGAAAGTCCACTGGGACTAAGTGATCACGTCGTCATCCAGTTTGACTATCTGTTTGAAGCTGTAAGAACAAATGATGCCCGTAAAAGAGTTAGGCGGATCAACACTATGGCGCTGAGTGATGCTCTGAAAAACACGTTTAACTGCCAACCGGAAACTAGCAACGCACATGACTTTTGGATATGGCTAATATCTAATCTCAAAAGTTTAATCGAAGTGAGCTCCGAATTTGTCCTCAGAAACTCAAGAAAAAACTTTGAATTTAAATTAAGAAGCCGAACTCGTAAGTGGTTAACGGTACGAAACATTGCTTGGCTACATCATCGGCAAAACCCATCATCCGAGACCTGGGAAACATTCCGTTTACTGCGGAACAAAGTAAACAAATTTGTCATCCAAGACAAGTTGTGCTTCCAAGAAGTGATATCAAGCATGATGGAGCGAAACCCCAAAATACTATATCGTATGGTTAACGATCAAGCTAAGTTGAAACCTGGAGTAGCGTCCGTGAACACATCAGCTGGACCAACAACAACTGCAGCAGAAACTGCTGATGCTTTAGCCACGTTTTATTCATCGGTATTCAACCCGATACAACATGCAATAAACAGCCCAAATCCAACAGTTTCAAACACGGTTGCCCTAAGTGAAATAAGTGTCACTGAGAAACGCGTCCTCCAAGGTTTATTTAATCTTAAAACCGGAAAGTCTCCTGGGGCCGACGGAATAACCACGAAAATATTGAAGCAATTTGCGAGTTTGGTGTACAAACCACTCACTTATCTGTTCGAGCAAACACTGGCAAGTGGAGTGATTCCTACAGATTGGAAACGAGGAATAATTTCTCCAATTTACAAAGGTGGAAATCGCTCCGATGTTTCCAATTACCGACCCGTTACTCTGTTACCAGTGATTTCAAAAATACTTGAGCGACTCATTGTTGACTATCTAATGAAACACTTCGAGAATAATCAGTTGCTTTCGAGGAACCAGCATGGATTCAGACGAAATTATTCCTGTTTGTCTAATTTACTGGTAACGCTAGATGATTGGACAAAATCGGTAGATAAAGGACAACCAATACACGCGTGCTACTTGGATATTTCAAAAGCATTCGATCGTGTTGACCATTCCCTACTACTGCGGAAGCTTGAAAGGCTTGTTATCACTGGAAAGTTGCTGAATTGGCTAAATGACTACCTAACAAATCGCACGAACCAGGTACGTGTTGATGGTGCATTATCCAAACCAATTGCACAACAGCGGAGTTCCCAAGGCTCAAGTCCTTGTTCCTATCTATTTCGTGGTTTATGTCAAATGAAATACCGGAAATTGTTCATGTATCATTTCGTTTATTTGCGGCACGACATAAAGATTGGCGCAGCATTCGTAGTCGCAAAACTGTCTGACTATTACAATGGATCTTGATACGCTTCACAGCTGGTCTTTGAAAGAACCACGAACTGCCGTTTAACTTCAGCAAATGCGCGGAGCATGATTTTGGAATCGAAAAGTTCACATATCACATCGGTGCGCAGGTCCTGAAAATTGCATGAAGAAAAAATTTGGGTGTCTGGATCTGCTCCATTTTACAACAATCACGTCAAACTAACAGTGCCTTTAAAAAAGCAACACGCGTTCTTAATCTACTCAAACGTGTATTTGGGAAATCTTCGCCCAAGATATTCCCAAGGATCATGAATACATACTTGAGACCAGTCATGGAATACGGTGTGCAGTCATGGTCTCCGTGGCTCAAGAGGGATGTGGAACTTATGCAGCGAATCTATCACCGCTCAACGAAACTAGTTCTCAGCATCCGAAACAAACCACATAAAGAAAGGATAGCTCAACTGAATCTGTTCGATTTTCCCTATCGACGAATCAGAGGAGACCTTATCTTACTTTACAAAACATTCCATACCCCGAACCATCCCTTACATGATTTATTCACGCGAAGGGATACGAGGAATTATCGGACCCATGAATATGTGCTGGTCGTACCCCATTCCCGCCTGAACTGTAGAAGGTATTTTACTCTGTCCGTGTCTGTTTTACTTGGAACAGTTTACCTTCAACCGTTGCTCACGCCACTAGGTTGCATGACTTTCAAACTAAATTAGACGAATTTTTATTGCATTATTCGTTTCCAGCACACTTATATATACTGTTTTATCTATGTCTATATTGTTTATACACTTAAATTTCAATTTTTACCATCCTATGGTTGTTGTTAAGCTTGTTGCTTTTTATACCATTAAAAACCTTGAATTACCTTGAATTAGTATGTAACACATAAATCTAAGCGAGTAGGCCTCCGATGGAGTGTAAATCAAAGCCTAAAGGAATATTTGACAAACACTACTTTATACGTCGAAAAATTGAGATTCAAAATCCTTAAAGTATGAAGGTAATGAACCAGTCTTATATCAATGTCCTGGATACAGCAGCCGCTCGACTGAGCTGTGCAGCTCATGAATCGTGTGTTTGCAATTGGGTACCAGCCAAACTAGCATAATGAGTTGAACAAAGTTTTTCATCAAACAATTAACCCCGTTGGCTTGAACTTTTATGAAAACACCTTGAATTACATCAATACCTATGCCACATTGTCCGCCTATGCATATTGTATGTTGTACGACCGCCAAAATTTGTTTTTACTCTAAAACCCCGGCAACTAATGATTGGATATACATTATAGAATTGCATACCTTGCTTAAAATGTGATGTCTCGAGAATAGATCATTGTCTTTAGCTATCAGGTACAAAATATTTTTTAAATCAAATTCATGTCACGGTGATACTTTGTTGAATTGATGCTCATTAAATCCAACCTTATTTCTGCCTATCCAATGAAATGTGCCTCATAAGTATTGATTTTTAGTTTGAGCGAAGCTTTAGATTTTTCCAGTAACTTGCATCCAGGGTTTCGATAAACAAGTGCGTAGATTTCTGTTCGACTTGCTTTTGACATTAGAAGGATCTTGGGGTTTATTCCTCGAAACACAAAACGTGTCAAATCTAATTTATTGTAGCGTTGTTTCTAAATGTGCTACCTAAATCCAAGCTGGGACCAAGTATTTATGTTATTCGAAGTTCCGTTATTCACAAACCACAAAAACCGTGTGCCCTATTAAGATTTTATTTATCTATCTTAACGTTGTTTGTGAGATGATCGAACACTGTTAATATCCAGAAGCTAATATATTGTTGCATCCAGATGAACGCTGTTTCCGACACATAACTGTATATTCCTTTAAAATATGCAAATATCCTTTTCTATAAGCATTATTTGCAAAAAATTGCATTGAATGCACAGTTAATGGATTGGTATGCATTTTCTTTCAGTACAATGTTATCGATTTCCATGAAGATGGTCTCCAAGCTGTTTTTGCTGGATAGATAAAAAGGCGATCTCACTTAAATTTTTAACGACACTATATATTTATTCGTCAATAACATTGGGATGCATGAGAGTTAGTTGGTGATATCATGTTGAATACAAATTTAATAAATTTTCAAATGCGGCTTTCCATATTGTTCCGTCATTTATATCTCCCCTTCGGTCTTCTTATTGTGGTATCGAAAGAGCAATTTTTGTTCACACACCTGTCCTACGTACTTTATGCAATTTGATCCAAAAGCTCATCCTGATACCTACCCGCTGATTTACACACCGAAGCTCCAAATTTGAACGGGAGCTCTTTTTCCGAGTGTCGGTTTCAGTTCCACAGTTGGACAGTAAAGAAGTGAACGAGAATATCTTACTCGAAGTCAAGAGCTCCGCTAATGTGATCTTATTACATTTTAGCAGTACTTGACACCTTCGTCAGTTAGTTGAATGAAAATAATCATCTTGAAAATATTGAAAGAAAAATTAATTCGTGTGCTAAACGAGAGTTTGTGAACTCCAAGAAAAGCAATATATGAATAAAAGTTTCAAAAATATACATTTTTGACTAAACACCAGGTAGTAGCCTCACATATGTCCTAAAGTGTAATATCTATGTGTTGTGGTTCCAGGTCAGTGTAATTAAAATGACAAACGTATGACATCTTTGGAAGAATATATGTTGCTTCTGTGCACTTTCCCTCTGATCTTAACAGATTTTATCCCGTTATACGAAATCGTGTAATATCGCCTTCCAAATACTATATTTAATCTTGGTTACCATACATGGGAAAGATAAGGCCAAGCCAAAATAAAGCTTCCCGTATAACTGAAAAAAGTACCACGTAGCCCAGTAGTTAACACACCAACACTGACTTGACCTTACCGCTAAAAGCCTGTTGTAAGTCTACGATGTTTCACGCCACGTAGGTATGACCAGGTTCAGTGGTCGATTTGCCTAATACGACCAGTGATCCTGGCTGAGCCTACGCGACGTGGCACACTGTAGACATACACAGGCTGTTCAGCGGTAAGGTCAAGTAAGTGGTGGCGAGTTGACTACTACTTAGTCATGTTCTCTGTCCTGATTATCACCATTGGTCTGACGAAGCTACTTTGTCAGAAGGGAAACGTTACTAAAAGCTGCTCCAACCGCAAATTTCTTTCAATTATGTATACACTATCGGTACCAAACATCTTCCAATCGATTACCCCGTATGTAAATCAGTAAAGGCTATTTTAGCTAAAATCGCTTTCAGGTGAAACAAAGGCATTCAAGTGAGTATTTTTGCAAATACTACGAAATAGTGTAAGGTGTTATTTGCAAGTAAAATACATTATTGTATTCCACCTATGGCAACTAGTTGAGCAAAATAATAGTTGTGCGCACTTCTGCTGAGCAAATTTATTAAATAATAGAATTGTATTCTGGATGATATTTCCTGTTTTACTTAGACAGGAGACTTCAAGAAATGTCTGGATGATATGAGTTCTTTTATTTTCCACGAATACACATCTCATAATGGTTGACATAATGACATATCATTTATGTTCCTTTGGAAACTAATAATGCTTCATCTAATCCTTAAAAGTGGAAATTTTTTTACATCCTTGTATCTCCTTTTGCTAAGAGGTATTGTGGCATCTATATTTGGAGTGCAATTTTAAGTTTAGGTTTTTGCAAGTCTACCATTTGTTCGGAATAACCATGCACAAGTGGCAAAAATGGTAAACAAGTTGCTCTTGTTAGCTACTGTCGGATAAGGTTGGTACGATTAACTTATTCAATCACATCTCAATCGTAGTAGACTGACAACTGCATTAAAGACCACGAAGGTAGGAGAGAATGCACAAGACAAAACGTGTACAACGGTACAGCAGAGCATTCACTTAGCACGCGAGAACGGAAATATGTTTAGGTCAATTATTTATTGTCCTGGAAAAACACGGTTGTTACACAGTCATCTGTATTAAGTGTTGCCAGGGTAGAGTTCTGATCGGGAATTGACAGTCAAAGCGTGGAAACGGTGCAACGTCATTCCAGGCTGGAACATAGTAGCTTAGCAATGAGTCACTCCGAAGTCAGTCAGAGCATAAGATCTGCGTGGGTTGGATGTCAATGGTGACCGGGGTACGGTACATCGAGAATCGACCTAAACTATGCCGAGTCACGTCTCACATGGGTAAACGTGCTGCTTGCGGGGATCACCAGTCTGGTATTGTCTTCGAACTAACCGACAAGGAGCAGATGTAGGCGCATCCGTAGGCTTGACAACGAAAAACCATATGCCTTGAAAACACAGTTCCTGCTGAGAATTCCTCGCATCCTCAGGGTTGTTTGGAAACTGGCCTTACCTGGTGTGGTGATGAGCGTCGAATCAAGTTTATCGCGTTTAGAATCATCCATGATAAACAGAATAAGGTGAAAGTAAATTTATGACCGCAAACACGAAAGAAGCTAACAATGCGAAAACGCACGAGATATAAAATTATTTAAAAAAAGCGATTTAATTTGGGTAATAAGGACTTACCGGAAAAATAAACAAAAGATGCGTGTATATATGACTCACTATTTTGTAATACACGATGGATGTATCTATCACGTCGAATTCAACATTTTGTTGTAGATTGAATATTTGAATAATGTCCACGAAAGTAGGAGAAAACGCACAGAACAATAAAGTTTGTATCTCGGTAGCCAAAGCGTGTACCACGGAATGTAGAGTATTCACGTATCACGAGTGAACGGAAATATGTCAAGATCAATTTATAATCGGTTGTTACATACATACCCCTAGAACGGTTCAGTGCTGTGTACATGCAAATAAGGATCTTTTTTCATGACCATGGGTTCAACCCTATCTACCTGTGTTTTGGCACATATGGTTGAGGAGGTTTGTCCTACCTAACTAATCCAACAGTTGCAAACGACCGCAAATTGTTTCCATTCTTCCACTGCTTCAAACGTATGCGCCCCATTTTACTGTCCCTACCTGTTATATACGAACTACACGGAAGCGGTTTTGGGATGTGTGTGTTATGGAAATGCATGTAAACGAGAAATGTTGTTTGTGATCATGTGTTTAAATCCTATCTACAAGTTTGTGGCACATGTAATTAAACAGGTTGATTGTAATTCATAATTGAAAGCACTAATTTATAGGATGACGCACCACCATTTTGTAAAAGTCGATAACTATAATAAGTAGAGCTGAGCAAAAGGCTGTTAGGATCATTTCCTGACAGCTTATTCCCAGGGTTCATAATTGATACTATGTCTATTCATGAAATTTTTTTAGTGACTTTCAGCATTTTCTTCTTTAAGTGTAAAACCATATGGTTTAAAGACGCGCAAAATTCAGCTCGCTGCTATCCATATTAAAAAAGTTTCGTTAAATTTGGCTCAAGAAAATATTCTTTTTTCCCAACATACAATGCATTCGATAATCATGATCTCTACATCAAAAACCAAACGTTCCTGGACCGCTTGTATCCTGTACTTTCAGAAGTATATCGTATCCAGATGCTTGTATAGTTGGTGTACAATTTCAAATTTTGCGCCAGTGGCTTGTAAACTCGGTGAGTGTAAGTGTTTCTCAGTTTCGTTTTAACAATTTGATATTATTGAGACCACTTTCGAATGACATCTTTGATGACATATACACATGAAATTTCCAGTCAGATTAGTCAGCCAACTGTTACGGCGATTGTTACCGTTAAGGTTCATTGAGCTGCTATACACAATCAAGAACAAAATGTCTGTAATTGAAATTAATTGTTAAATACGGATCGTACGGTGAACCAAAAGACACACAACTGGGAACCGATTGTGGGTGCAAGTGTAAAGGATGTGTGCACCGTAATACATTTAATAAATCACGTTCACAAACGGTTTGTGAAACGTTTGCAAGTAGAGTGATCAAGAAAGATATCAATCATACCACGAATAACTAACTGGAACTCCATTGTGATAAGCCGAGCATCAAAAACATTAATTCTAAAGACCAATATGTTGAAAATTTTCAAACATTCTGTATCGTAACTGTGCCATGTGCACGAAGTACTGCATTCTAAATCTATACTGATAACAATGATGTATAATTTCCATAATTGTCATTTACATAATTGTCATTTTGGTTCTAGAAGATTTGTTGAACTGACCAATTTTAAAAGTTATTCTGACCACCCAGATAACTAAAGTTTATTTATAAAGCGCATAGTATTAGTATACTATATGTAGTGAAAGATTTAGCAAGATTTTCGCTTTGAATTACTTTATGCTTGTATCTCTTCAATTTCTACGTTTGAGCTGCAATTATTTATTTGCGACTCATTATTGTAACGGACGAAATTGCATCAACTGTATTGAAATAAAGTGACTAGCAGGTGTGCACACCATTGTGTGAATTGTTTGAGCATTTTCTGGCAGAATAAGTGGTCCCAGCAGAGTTGGAGACAGATATAATTTCGCATATCATGAAGGGAGGTAGTCGGTTAGTTTCCGCAAGCTACCGTCCTGTCACCATTTTTGTCAGATGTCTAAATTTCGAGAGCGCATGGCGATTAAAACTAATTTAGCTCTTGGAATAGCAAAATATATGATCTGCAGCGCATGCTTGAAAAAAATTGATGAATGAACTGAACGACTGGAACTAAGCGGTTGACGAAGAGATATGATATTCACGCTTGCTGTCTGGATATGTCTGAAGAATTTAAAGAAGTTGATCACTCTCGATTACTGCGAAAGCTGCAGTAGATGGATATCCACGGACAGCTACTTGCACGGGTTCAAAGTTATCTCAATCAGCTCAAAACAACGGTGTGAATAAACTTGGTAAATTCGTGAGTCATTGATGCCTTAGTCATGTACCACGATGATCCGTGCCGTGGCCACTAATTTTCATCTTTTACATCGAAGACCAGCTAAACATGATCTCACGAAAAGTGGTTTTCTATGCTGAAGATATTAAAATTTAGATGCGAAAAGCATCTAATGTTGACTGTTTACAGCTAAGAAGTGATTTTGATGTTCTCAATCGATGGTCGATGAGAAGTAAACTACTATTCGAGGTTCAAAATATAAGGCACTGCAAATTGGTTACCATTTCAATTAACATATCATTATGAGCAGACACTATTGAGCTGGACAAATTCTGGAAGGGAATTTCGAGTTTGGGTATACAACAGCATTGTGTGATCATTTACAAACGGTCGGACCATATTTGTGTAGGCTGACACGGAATTATGAAACCTCTAAACTGAAATTTCGCCTCCATAATTCTAACCACAGAACATTCATCAAAAGCTTGAACATCCTGGATAACAAAACCACTATTGTCTAATAGAATTTACCATCTTGCAAACAATCTTCAGTGTGGTTTCTCAAAAATAACATGCAAGGAACGAATTCAAAAGCCGAGCCTACCCATACATCTTCAAATTAGCCATCAGAGTGCTGTGAAAGTTACAGACAAAGCATGACATACACCAAACCCCATTTAAAAATTTATTTGAATAATGTGTGTCGCCACATACACGCAGCCGCGCGACAATATTGCGAACTATTTATTTGCGTGTTAAATGTCGCCAATATTTTCAATCTGTATGTGTCTGTTCAGTATGACATGCGTTGAAATAATCTATTTTCACCGCCCTTAGCGTCAAGTTATTTATTGAAAAATTTGGACATGTTTCTGTTGCATAGGGATTTGACTGCACGTGATTATTAACCCATGGTAAGTATTTAACCGGAATTTACGTAACTTCATATAGTTATGATCTATTATATTTCTCGTGAACGAATATTTACCGTGCTTTTAAAATTGTGAAGATATGTGCTCATCGGCACCATAAAATGCGTGAATTTTGCACCAGAATTTTCGCTAGCAGTGTACAGCATGTAAGTGATCCCACGAGGTTTTGCCATGGATGCACTCCATCTACTCTTGATTTGGTATTTCGTCCCAGTTAGAATCCTTTAGGTATTTAAAATACCTACCACCATTCAGAAAAAGCGATCAAGCAATGATAAGCTTTAAAGCGGTACTGCATTTCCCCAAACCTCTTGCTCGCTTTAGACGCAATTTTGGGCTTACAGACTTTGGGTTATTGCTACAGACTTTAAAATTTTCTCTTCAGTTTTCTAGCGATTCCAATGTAATTGAAAACTTGGATAGAATATGTAAGTATCTAAAAGGGCTACAAGACAAGCACGCTCTGCTGCAGTGCGTGAGAAGGCATCAAAGGTCGCCCAGGTGGACTCCTCGAGTAAGTTGATCCACCCGTAAACGGGATCGCCTACGGCGGAATAAAAAGCTATCCCTAACTTCTGATTCTTTGACCTGCTACAAAACCACTCGGAACGCTTGTGGTAAATTACAGTGTTTGCTCAAACAGAATTTTGATTTTTCTGTAGCTAAGGATTCTAAATGCAATCCAGAAAGATTATATATATAATAGCATCTCACAACCAGAAGGCAAAACCATGGAAACCATAGGAGATTTGAAACTTTTGAAATGGAAAAGTAGCTGATACCGACCTATCTATGGCGACTGCATTGTCACGGTTTTTCAGGAGCGTTCAACGGCGGGATTATTATTTGAATGTTTCGTCTGGACTGCTTATCCTAACACCTTTGTGACACGCACTAACTGACATGTAGTTCAATGAGGTTGAGGTGTATGAGGAACTTGACCATGTTCGCGTCAATAAAGCGGAGGGACCGGTGGGATCCACTCAGTTATGCTAAAGAATCTTGCCATAGTGCTTACCGAAACATTGTTCAAGCTCTTTAATTCCTGCTTGCACCTGGGAGTGGTTCCTAGTGAGCGTAAAGGAGCCATAGTCGTGCCAATACACACGGGTGTTTGCAAGTCAACTCTTGTTAACTATAAGCCTGTCAGCCTGACTGGCATCGTCTCGAAATATTGGAAAAACTATTGCGTGACAAATTCCGTAATCATCTTTGTCGGCATCATCCACTGATTGTAACTCAACGTGGATTTCTCAAGGATAGATCCTACCTGACTAACCTTCTCATTTTTCTAATTACTTCACTAAAAGTCTGGACGAAGCGAAACCAGTCTATGCCCTCTACCTAGATTTTAGCGAGGCTTACGATTCCGTAAATCATCGCCTTTTAGAGATCGAGCTAGCAGCAACTGACATACGGGATAGTCTACTTGGTTGTACAAAAGCATGCCTAACAGGTAGGACATTCAGAGTTCGAGTAGGATTCACGTTGTCTAACCAAACCAACGTATTCAACGGGGTACCTCAAGGTTCGGCACTCGGTCTTCTTTTATTCTTGATTTCCATTATTGGCTTATTGTCTGCTCTAAAGTGCCAATAATTTTTGGGGATGATGTAGAGTTCATCAGATCCACGGATAAAAATATCTTGATGCATGTCATTAACTGGACCTCCCACTGAATCTTAATGAGAGACAACTATTGTCAGCACTGGTTGATATGATTTCGGTCCAGGTATAGGGAAATCCTCTCAGCTTTAACGCCGTACAGTGTGTTAATGATTTGAGAGTATTGATTAGGGCTGGCTTCAAATGGGAGGAATATGGGCCGTTGCAGCCCAACGTGCAGGAAGGTTACTTCTTTGATTGAAATCAGTGCTATCCAGCAGAATACCTGATGTATTTTAGCCAATTTACTAAGCATTATTTCGACCGCATCGATAATATTGTGTCCATACGTGATGTCCCCAACACAAGATGGATATCGTTCGACTTGAAAGCGTAAATAGTAGAGCGTCTCGCAGATCGCATGATTGAGGGTCAGCAAAGGAAACCACTCGTTGCACGTCTGAAGTCTGAGATCTTTTCTAACGTAGGCGCCCTCATTCAAATGGTGATTTATTTGAAACTTGTAAGATCCTAATGCGGTTAAGGAGCGTTCTAATTAATGACTTGTTTACCTTGCGTTCCGAGCCGGGCACCCGCGAACCATTCACATAAACTTGCCAAGAATCGATTTCGGCTGGACTCCAGGAATATCTTTTCAGACTTAGGGTGGTAGATTATCGAAACAGTCATCCAGACGAAATTATACCCTGTAGTTTCGTCATGTGTTTCAAACAGGGTTCAAACCGCAACTAGGATAAGTTTTTTCCAGAATACTCCCAGTAATTGGTCTAAAATCGTATGCCGTAAAGAAAGTGAATTCTAGAGTTTTTTATATACGTCCCTTCTCCATCTGATCTATCATCGTGCTCGGTTAGGAGAAACTGCATGCTTACCGAAAGTTTGGTGTCCCCTAGCTTGTACCTAGGTTAGCCAGGGTGACGAATGCGGAGCAATCGGCATTTTCATGGGTTGAATAGGAGCTGGTTCAAAATTGCTCAGATATCAAGTGAGGTAAGATACACCCGCTGGTCGTCACAATCGTTCGAGGAAGAGAGGATGCGCCATAGTTAATTATTATCCACGAAAATTAGAAAACGTGAGTTTACACATGCTCCAATGTCGTTGTTGAACATCAAGAATAGACGCGAACCGTGTATAGAGCCCACCCAAAATCCGCATTTTATAAAAACAATCTGAAAGCGATTGTCAGACGCGTACGCGAAGTATCCTCCAGCGAAGGGAATTCGGCTAGCTAAGACAAGAGTGGGCTAACCATTGCAAGCTTTTGCAGTAAAATTGGTTGTCTAACACGGTGAAAACATTTGGTGAAATCCAACATCAACACCATAGCCTGCAGTGACAGTTTTGGTCCAGCTGTCCCGAACCAAAAGCAACTTTGTTGTCTAGGAGTGTCCACGGCAAAACTTATGTTGTTCTACAGCGACAGCATTCGTGCTATCCAGGAATAACATCAAATCGTCAAATACAATAGATTCCAGCAATTTGGAAAGCACACGGAGCAGAGTTACTGCGTGGTAATTCACAGGGTCACTGCGGTTCCTCATTTATAGATTGAGCTAGCGATTCCCTGTTTTCGATCTTCGGGAACATGGAGGGTATCCAACAAATGTTGGAAGAACATGGAAAGGGATTAACAAAGTTTCGCAATAACCGCATCAAATGCTCCCGGTATGATCTGGTCCACTCCCGGTGATGAATATTCAAGCGTTTAGCGGTAAACAGAATAGTACAGAGTCTAGGTTAGGTTGTGGTGATATTAAAGTACGTTGGTGGGCAATTCTGGAATACCCGCATATAGTGACCCTGCAGAGTATTTGCGGCTTCCATGGAAGTCAATGTGGAACCGCCTTCAATTTTCAGTGGGAAATACCAGTTTTAACTTTACTTTTGCCTTTTATAAGACGGTATAGCAGATTTCGGCTGTTCAGAAAGCTTGCAGTTAACTTTTTATGGTAGTCCAGCTTATCTTGACGCACAAGAGACGTACAGTTGTTGCGTAATTGTCAATATGCTTACCAATTTTGCACACATTCTTTAGATCGGAACGCATGCCAGCGGTGTTTCTGTAGATGATCCACTTAGGTGTTCTACTAGGAATACAATTACGTAGGATACGTCATTCGCCTGTTTTGACAGACAATGATTGTCACAGTCAAAAGTGTCATTGCGGGACAAATCTCGACCAGGTGAGCTCAGGGTTGCCATTCAACATGAAGTCGCATTTTTTAGCTTTGATGATTCCTGGTAAAGCTTTGAAGTCTGGAACTGTACGTGCAAGTGGTGGCTTCTCATCGAAGAATTCTGCGTACGAAACGAAACGTGGTCGCTTTTTCTACGGGCGGCTCATAAAGAATTTTTTCTACAATAGGTTCCTCGTTCGGCAGCACAAGATCGAAGGAAGGTGGACAGTCGTCATTCCGAAAACGTGTAGTAACATTCACGTAATTGTACAAAGGATGGCTGCTGATGAGATCATTCGGATCCGCAGCAAACATATTATGGCTGGGTTGACTGACGTCCACAGGAAAGTTGAAATCCCCCATCAGCATGAGGTAGTGATAAGGCGAAGCTAATGAATGCCAGAACGACACCATCCACAGAACTTTGATTATTCGGTGTACGATATATTACCGAGACGAGGGTACGTCCTGATTTTAAAGTTGCAAGGGACACAAAAGTGAGCCCACTGCGCTGAGTTGGTCATACAAAAGAACATCACAAGAAAGACGTGAATTATAGTATAGAAGAATACCACTGATATTAGTTGGACGATCGATCCTGAGAATGAGCATACTTGAAAGAAAAAGCTTGGCATCAGTGATCGAAGAGCTAAGCCACGTTTCTGATACAGCTTTCCGGTTGAAATAACGAGCAGCACGTAGAGTAGCTATGCAAGTTTGCTGATTAGACCCTGCACGTTTGTGTCGATAAACATTAAGCCCTCACGCGAAAAGTTAGGAGCAACATCAGCGATATGAATATCTAGAACACCGATCAGATTTGGATGGGCTCTTGTGTTTTTGGTTAGCCTTGCCCGCCTGCACCATATTCGTTTCACGGAGGCTATGGCCTCCATAGCATTTTACTGTTTGTTCGTTTTTCCAGGGCCAATGAAGACGAACTTCTGCTGGAGCACAATGCTTGTGTGCTGTGTTGCAAAACGCCGCTCACCATTGATTCAGATTAAAGGTGACCTCAAGTATGCGGGGACCCGGTCCCTTGCAACTAACAGAGGCTGGTAAACGCAGAAGTAGTCAGTGTAGGTTGATTTTAATTAGTTGCTGCAAGAAGCGCCACGGTTCTCGATCATGAGTGGTGATTTTGTAAGCATCACTCTCAGTAAATTCACGAATACCATGAACGAAGATGCATTTTGTCGCTTTCGAGCTTTCAATCGTAATTCTCTTGGTTCTTTGCTTGATTATCGGCCAAGGATACACCGGGAACTATACGGATGATAGACCAGATGTTTCGAAAAATATAAGCGGACAGAAGAACAGATTCAACATCTGCTAAGGACTTCAGCACAATGTGCAACAATTGTGGTTCAACAATATGTGGCGACTTGTAGTGTCTTGACAAGCGGACGATGCTAGTCAGTTATATGTTAAGGCCTACCTCTTAACACAGTTTTCTCCATTGTTGCATATCTTCATATTGACGCGTTTTAAAGCTGGGTGAATCGGTCTCAGGGACATTGGAGCAAATCACGGTAATTGCTTGCGCTCTTGCTAACGAAACATTCGTTGTCGTTGCCACGGGACTAGAGTAGAAAGCTCGTGCTTTCTACTATCGATGTTTTCAGCGCGCTTTCTTGCAGTTGATGGTGCTGCAGTGGTTATTATCAGATTGTTTGTCGGTCTCTGTACAAGGTGTAGCAGTTTGCGGTTCAGTTGAACAAAGTGAATGAAATTTGGCTTTTAGAAGTTGCAAGCAAGTTTATAGATCGCGCGTGATTGTTGCGTACTCAATAATTAGATTGGTCATGTATCGAAAAACTTGGGTTGCAGCACGTGAGACAAAACGTTAATTTGCTGCTGTAAGCAAGGTGAACCGTCAGCTCGCTGTTAGGAAGAGCAGTGCACTGCAAATGATACCACAGCAAACAATTGCTGCATTCCATGCCATTCTTAACTTCATGTGCACACTGGCTATTATCTTGAAGCGATAGGTTGCTTGAATTCTTGTTTTTGCCTGGGGATGTTTCTTAGTGGAAAGTACGCAGCTTCATGACGAAATCTGACGAGAAATTTTGGTAGGAAAATAGCTTGGTAATTGTCCGAAAAACTACCAATACTATAAAAATTGATACTGGAGGAATAAAAGAGCCGTTTTGCAACGAAACGTGGAAGAGATACCCTGAAACGGAGTTAATAGTGAAATAAACAAGAGCGTGAAATGTTTGAAATGTCGACCTTGGACAGCTAACGCTGTTTCAATATTTTAGAAATTTATTAGAATGAAAAGTGAAGAACTTACATAATCGCAATGCGTCGTGTATAGTGTGTTGAAAAAGCTGGATAAAAAATATCACAGAAGAATCCATTGTCCTATAATAATTACCACATGGTTGTTTGTTTAATCAGTAGCGCCATCCCCCGCAAATGTTCCAGACACTTTTCTCTGTGTACATTCGTCCTCTGTTTGAATATGGGCTACCTGTTGCATTTCCTCAGTCCAAAGGCGAATGCGACTCCTTGGAGAGGGTACAAAGGAGGGGCACTAAGATGGTTTGTGGATTGCGCCAACTGGCGTACGAGGATAGGAGGAGCTTGCTGAAACTCTACCCCCTAGAGCTTCGAAGAGAAAGATATGACCTGCTCCTGACACGCCGTATTCTTCTCGGTCAATATGGAGACGAGTTCCTCCAGTACTTCCGATTAGTAGGTGAGTCGAGGACTCGTGGACATGACTTTAAGTTGCAGAAGCCTAGAAGGCTGAAGCTGAGTACTGCGAGCACGCTATCCACGCGGGTAGTGAACACTTGGAACTCTCTACCGAAAGAGCTCCTGTCTCTACCATCTGAACAGCTATTCAAAAGCGCGTTGGATCAGCATTTGTTGAGACGGATGGACTTGATCCCCGGAGTGATATAGTGGTGTTCCTCTACTCTCAGGGTTTGCCTTGTCAGCAGAAGTCACCCATGTCTATTACTGTGATGACGCTCAAACGGGATTTTATCCCTTCTGCTTTCGATTCAGAAGAAGAAGAAGAAGAAGAAAAGACACGCAGGCTCTTTACCTCATGAGAGTCTAACTAACACATCCTATGAAACAATTCTATGTCAATTCTTATGTGACTAGATATATCAAGGTTCGGAAAGTGGCAAATTTAACAAGTGTTAAGTTAAGTTTGCACAGAACAGTAAGTGGCTAACGAGCCATTCGAACGTCGAGATTTCTTTTGGGTGGTATGCCACAGAAGATCGTCTACAACTTCAAGTAATATCTTCACAAATATCTTCTGGCAGTAGCGTAATCTTGAATGCAACCGAAGAACTCCCCTCAACAATAGGTGAGGAGAGACATTAGTGCGTTCCAAAGACAACATGAGGATCATACCAACTATTCAATAAAAATAAGGAAATGAAGAAGGCCACACAGAGTCGAGTCACTTCTTGAAACCCCCTACCGAAGTAGAATGAACAACTTCTTTAGGAAAACGATTCCAGTTATTTATTACCCTTTCACTAAAGAAGTACTTACGAAGACAGTAGTCATGCGCATAAACTTCGATGACACTGGTGGTGAATACTTTATTGGAGGTAAGCCTATTAGAGTGGCGACGGTCGGAAGAGACTAAGGGATTCTGGTTATGGATTCCTTGAAGTCGAAGGCTGACACTTATCGGAGAATAGGCAGCGCTACCAGGATGCTTTGGGCGATTCGGCGTTCATTTGCGTCCATTACCCCGAAAATGTTCCAAACACTTTTCTCTGCGTACATTCGTCCTCTGTTGGAATATGGGCTACCTGTTGCATTCCCTCAGTCTAAAGGCGAATGCGACTCCTTGGAGAGGGTACAAAGGAGGGGCACTAAGATGGTTTGTGGAATGCGCCTACTCGCGTACTTTACTTTTTACTTTTACTTTTGTGCGACTATCTCCCCCTGGAGGATGAGTCGGCTTCAAAGAAGATTCTTGTGGATTTGGGTACAAAGCGGCGTCCCCAGCACCACTCGGTGTTTGTTCGAGTCAGCTTCTCTAGCCTTTGCACAACCAAGTACGACCTGCAAGGCAGCAGGGAGTTGCCAGAAAGAGGTGGTCCACCAGACTCTGTTCAAGGTTTTTCCTCAGGGTTTTCTCCCGAAGCCTTTCCCGCGATCGGGTATCCCACAAGGCAGCGGAGGTTTAAAATCAGGGTTTTCCTTCCCTTAGATGAAATGCCCTCCCAGGCTAACGAGCTACATCTGCCCGAAGCAAACCGGTTTTCAGGCGCCAGTCACTCGCCCTCGCCCCTTCTCCTGTTGGTAGAAGCAGTTCCGCCGGGCTCGGAGAGCCACTCGTGCAGGCCAGAAGCTGGACTTGGTTGTCAGAGGCTAGTTGAGACGCATGCCATATGAGAGCATTTTATAAACAGTGGGAGCTTATCCCCACTGCCACCCCCGGCTATGACAACCTACTCGCATACGAGGATAGGAGGAGCTTACTGAAACTACCCCCTAGAACTTCGAAGGGAAAGATTTGACCTGCTCTTGACACGCCGTATTTTTCTCGGTCAATATGGAGACGAGTTCCTCCAGTACTTCCGATTAGTAGGCGAGTCGAGGACTCGAGGACGTGACTTTAAGTTGCAGAAGCCTAGAAGACTGAAGCTGATTAATGCGAGCACGCTATCCACGCGGGTGGTAAACACTTGTAACTCACTACCGAAAGGGCTCCTGTCTCTCCCATCTGAACAGCTATTCAAAAGCGCGTTGGATCAGCATTTGTTAAGATGGATGGACTTGATCGTGGTGGTGTTCCTCTACTCTCAGGGTTTGCCTTGTCAGCAGAAGTCACCCATGTCTACTACTGTGATGAAGCTTAAACGGGATTTTATCCCTTCTGCTTTCGATTCAGAAGAAGAAGGAGGAGATTAGAACTGATATGTCGCTTGACCAGTTTTAATGGGTGGCCTCGAGTACCAACACTTGGCGCTAGAGCATACATTTCACTTAGATGAACAGTACTGAAACCTGCCCTGATTTTGAAGGTTTCAATCAGGTCCCCACGTAGCCGCCTTCTTTTCAGCGAGAAGAGATCCAGACTGAGCAATCGTTCGTCATACGACCTACCTGATTGCCCTACAGTCATACAAGTAGCTAGGTACTGAACACCTTCAAGCTTGGCAATATCTTTTTCCGAATAAAGTGATCATACTTTAACGCAATGCTCGAGATGTGGTCTCACGACCGCTTTGTATAATGGTGTGAAAACCACTGGGGACCTGCAGAATAAAACTGATCGAAGGCGAGAAATCTCGCTCCTAGCGCGTTGTGCAGCAGCTGCACATTGATCAGACCACTTAAAGTCCGTTGAAACCTCTATACCTAAGTCACAAACTTTCGGCACCCCATTTATCTCAAGTATACCATCTAGTCCAGCAACCTCCAGCTTCTTAATGACTTTAGAAAAAAGATAGCTTTTAGTAAAGTTAACTGGTAGATCCCATGTAGCAGATCACTTGATGACCTTTTTGATATCCTCAATAAGATCATGTTCATTCAGTGATCCGATAAACTTGACATCATCCGCAAATATATAGCAGGGTCACTTAAGCGACGATGCCAAATCATCGATGAAAATAAGGAAAAGAAGCGGTCAGTGTATTGAACTCTGTGTGACTCCACTAACAACTTTCACTTTCGTAGAATACATACTGCCTATCCTGACGCGAAAGATTCTGTTGCTTAAGAAGCCTATTATCCAGTTCTTCAGAACACCATCGATACCCATGTAACCGAATTTGGTTGCAAGCAATCTGTGGTTTACCGAATCCAAGGCCTTGCAAAAGTCCAAGTAAAAAAACGTCAACTTGTTGGCCTTTATCTAGCCTCATGGTGACCTCATTTAGAAAACACAAGAGGTTTGTTAGGAAGCTGAGCAGAGTTCAGCAACGAGCAATCAACTAGATGGCGACAGATCCTATCTTTAATAAGTTTCTCCAGAAGTTTACAAAGGATGCTAGTAAGAATTACAGGTCTGTAATCACAAACTGAGGATCGACTGCCACCTTTATGCATTGGAATCACATCAACCAGCTTCCAAATACTCGAAATATATCCATACTGCAAGGAAGCGTTAAAAAGACGACCCACAGGTTCTACTAGTATTGGCGCCGGGTTCTTTATCTGGGTTAGCAGATTTATCGGGTTTAGTTGCTGCAAGAGCAAGTTTAACCTCATCATCAGTGAAGGATAACTCCTCGAGTGAAGTAACAATATCTGGCCTTTTGATGACTGGCATGTAAAGCGGATCTATTTGGCGATCAAGCCTCTGAACAGATTGGAAATGTTTGAGAAAGGCCGAAGCCTTTTCTTAATCTGAGACTATTTGAGGTCCGTTTTCCTGCTGAAAGTTACCAATCCAATCGCGCGTTTTGCCTTTATATTGGGCATAACTATGGTAACGCTTTGGACACTGCTTTATATTGCGCACCAACCGTGATTACAAGTCACATTTTGCCTTGCGTTGGGTTCCCACAGCCTTATTTCTGACCATTTTATACCTTGTCCAGGACCGTTGTGTCTGAGAAACTTTGTAAGTTTTCCAGCCACGGTCCTGCATTCTAATCACCCGTCGCATCGCAGGTGTCCACCACTATGCATCAACGAAGCAAACCTATCTTGCGCCTCAGTTTCGAAGGAGGTTTGTCATACCTGAGTACTAGTTGGAAGCTGATCACAACGTGATCACTTTTTCCAAGTGGAGTGAGATAATCGGCCTGTCGAACCATTTCTTCGCTTGGTATGGTATGGTATGAAAGCACAAGCCTGATCCAGGCAAAGTGCCGCACGTGGGCTAAGATACTCTCTTCGCTTGAAGAGATAACGAGATCCAGGATCTGAGGTAAGCAGCCCTGACGGAACATTGTGGGCTCATTAACATGTTGACTCATGGCATGCATGTAAGTCCATTCGATGAAGTCCTCAGACATCTTATCAGATAAACAGCACTGGTTCGGCCCAGACCATCCTTTCCTGAAGAACAGCGCACAATGGCCTAAGTTACATCATAACGTGATTCATAGATTTATTCATAGATTATATGCAGGTAAAAAGCTATGCTTTACAAGAAAGACCCTCACAAACTGTACCTCCGGGTCGGATAGTAAAAAATATTAAAATATTGTTAGATTATTGTCAAACATAAAAAACATACTTTCCCATGTGGATATCTAGTGATTTCTTGAAAACTTCAACAGTTTTAGATTGTACCACATGAGTAGGTAAACTGTTCCACAGTTGCACATTGCGAACGGAAAATGCATATTTGCGGCAGTTCAATCTGCTATGCTGTTGGTAAAGTTTCGATTGGTGACCTCGCAGATGTGTGTTGTGGGAAAGATGAAACAAATGACCACAAAGATGATTTGTTTGATTAAGCACAGTCCAAATGAATATTAGTGCTCCTCGTTTCCGTCTGTATTCAGCCGAATGCAAATTCAATAATTTAAGTCGCGTTTCGTATGGATAATTTGATAGTCCCAGGACGAGTTTTGTCGCTCTGCGCTGTGGAGTTTCTAATAGCAGAATATCTTTTTTCAACCAAGGATCCCATACCGGTATAGCATATTCAACATGAGGACGGATGTATGTTGAAATCAATTTGCAGGCAATATTATGGTCAAACGAACCTAGGCTGTTCTAAGGAGACCCACGTTGTTTTCAGCTTTGCAGGCAGCCAGTCGACATTGCATTGAGTTTCCTAAGTCTCATTGGATAATCACACCTAGATCCTTTAACCTTTCGGATTCCCCCTTTGGTCGGGCACAACGTGTTTCCCGTTGTTAGTTTCATTCAAGAAAATGTAACTTGCATAGAACTGGTCACGACTAAAAGTAATCTTTGAGAGTGACTTGACTTAATTTTGTCGCCCTTCCACGTGCCAACACGATGAACACGCTGTAGTAGCTTATCTGGGCGCATTCCAACATTACGGAGCAAATTTCTTATACAACTTCTGTCGAGTGACTTACGCGTTTTCGCTTCGCGTATATAGGGTTAATCCTTTTTAAGCACCAGGATGTTACGAGCTTTATCCCGTATTCCCTGACGAGCCGATTTAACGTCAACGGTGAGTAACATAAACCTTATAGTATGTATAGTATGAAAGCACAAGCCTGATCCAGGCAAAGTGCCGCACAGTCAGAGACTGTACGTGGGCTAAGATACTGTCAGGTTGCCCAGGCTAAACCTTATAGTGCTGGGGATCTATCCCCGAACACTTCGGATGTGCCCATCTCTTGCAAGTATTATACTCGATTCCATTCAATACTTTTCTGCAACAAGAATATTTTAGGCACTTGTTGGCAAACATAATATAGAAAATATTAGAATAGTGACTAAAACAAATTAATTTCACGAACGAAATAGAGCCACGTCAAATGTGAATCTACCGAACATAGAAATATGAATAAGACAGATATCATATTGTGTACAAAGGCTCGTAAATAAAAAAAGTGATATCAATTTCGGAATAACGAAGAGATTATTTACGAGATATATGTGATGTAAGCAAGTCTGACTTGGGGATCATTATTCAGCGTGACCTAGGCTGCCATTCATTGCTGAAAAGCTGCTGCATCGGCTAATCGAAATTTAAGATTTCTTAGGCGCACCCTCAAAACGTTCGACGCGCATCTTTCAAAGTCTCGTGACAACCCATATCTGTCCATAGTTGGAATCCCCTGTCAGCATTCAAAGCGATTGAAGCAACCGAAGCACCGAGCTATGAAGTTCATTCGAGGCGTTTACTGTATGGCTTACGAAGAACGTCTGAGGCGGTGTAAAGTATTCTCACACAAATACCATCTTCTGCGGGTAGATCTCGTCTTTACCTTCCGTGCGTACACCGAAATTGATAATCCGTGTACAAACTTCTTTTACTTTACAAACAACATTTAAACGCATGTTTTGGGGGCTATATTTACTCTGGTTGACGTATTTTTCCTCTTTTATCACATGCAATATGTTCCAAGATCCCCACTATTCCAGGTTTACTACTGACATGGCCAATTTCACAGACAAGGTTTGTGGCCTTTTTAATAATAATAATAATAATCAGAGACAGCATTTCCCCGATCATTATCATTATAATCATGAAGCACAAGTCTGGAGCCTGCCAAAGTGCAAAGCAATATGATGCAGGAAAAGTAAATAAGCAAGCTCGTAAAAGTGGAAAGCAGGCAAGTGGAATGTGCAAAAGCAGCTTGTTTTTGTAGTTTTACTGCATGCGATTTTTTGTTTTTATTTATGTATTTTTCCATTAAAATATACCGGATTAAAACAATTATGACCCACATGCTAAAATACACTGCCGCCACTGACTTCGGTTTGTAGCCATATCTCGTAAGGTTTCCAGCCAACTATTAGGTGGAGATTTTGGACCCCACCCAGGCAAACGATAGCATGTACCGAATGTTTAACTGCTACACAACAATGAA
>JACCGJ010004523.1:0-18505 GCA_013407085.1 Atriophallophorus winterbourni
CTCCTTGACAATTGCTCCCCGACAGTTGCTCCGCGACAATTGCTCCTCGGACCATTGCTCCTCGGACAATTACTCCTCGGACAATTGCTCCTCGGACAATTGCTCCTCGGACAGTTGCTCCTTGGACAATTGCTCCTCGGACAGTTGCTCCTTGACCAATTGCTCCTTGCCCTATTGCTCCTTGCCCTATTGCTCCTTGACCAATTGCTCTATGAATTTTAGATCACAATCACATTGCGACGAAAATAATTCATACAAGTGAAGACAAGTATTTTTTTCTTTGAACATTTTAATAAAAATTGAATAAAATACTATAGATCACAAAATCCTGGTCTCATGTCTGATAACTGCACACAAAAATATCACTGTTATAAAACATCTTCCAAACTACTGTCTTGATTGTCTTCTCATTCTTCTTCTGCAACAGAAGCCTACAAATTGTAGCAAAAGGCAATGCTTTTCAGTACACTCACGGTGTCCCGACCCTGCTGACCTTCAACAACTCTTTTAATTCTTTCCGCCAGTTTGATGTGTTTCTTCCTTTTTGGTGGTGGGGGCTGACCACTCAACAGCTGGGTTATTGTGTTTTTGTTTAACATCTGTTCTTTTTTTGATGCTGTCAATGAATCTGAACACATGAGGGAAGAATGCTCCCACAAGAGACTGCATTCTGTTGTGCCAGGCCTCGATACTGTTGTTGGTTCGTGGCATGTCTGACATGGTGCGTTCTTACTGGTTCCACAGTTCGATGGGAAACATGGGGGCACGGCGTTGAGCTCCTTGCCGTCTTGGTGACCTCCCGATCCAGGTGTCTTCAAAATAGTCAACAAATGCCTCGCCTCCCTTCTCTGCCATGCATGTGACGAAACCTTGATTTTCTGTCAGAGTTTCAAATGCCCCAACAACTTGGTCACGGGGAAGAAATGCAAGCGCAGGAATACACCGAATCCAACAGGCAAAAAGACCATCCTCTTCAGCATAGGTGGTAGCTAATCCAAGTTGCTGACACTTCCTCCAGCAGCACTGACCCAGATGAAAGAAGCAGCCTGTCACTACAAGGCCAGGAAATTCCTGTTCAAAAGCACGGATGGCAGCATTTTCAAAGTCACACATCAAGGTCGTCGGTGCAAGGTTTGGCTGCAGCTCTCTGAGAGCCTGTTTAAAAAAAGAAAGAAAAAAATAAAAGCATAAAAAGGCATGTGTCAGTAAGGGGTGGAAAATGTCATGAAAATGATGAAAATAACCCTAACGCTTATCATGCTGAATATGATAATGGTATTATGTACCTGTAGAACCCGACGATATACTGCCGTTGTTTTTCCAGGCAGCAGTGCAAACACCACCGGCATCATGAGTCCTTGGCAGCAACGGTGTATTGTGTACAATTGATGGAATAAGCTGGGCGCCACTTTAAATGTTCCATCGGAAAACTAGTGTTGACTTTCAGACAATAACATCAGATTTTGGTGGGTTGAGAAAATCAGAATGCGCTGAGAGCCAGGTCCAGAGTCGTGCAGAAGAAAGAGCTCTCCATCATCAAAGGTCTTGTAGTCATCAGGAATATTCAGATCTTCCAGACTTGCAGGCAGTGGTGGGACCCGACCATTGCGGTTTCGCGTTCTTTGTATTTGTCTCTTAAGTGCCCGTTCTGTTGGCAAAGAAGCTGCTGTGATTTCAGAAACGCCTGTACACTGACTGGCAATGATCATCATTGTGGTTTCTTCTGTTGTAGACGCTTGTCTTTTGATGGAATCAACTACATTCAGAACATTCTTGCGACACGCGTCGGGGGCATGGTTGTGTTCTGATGACTTCAAGATTGTAGTTCCACGGAGACGGAGTCGCCCGGAACAGTGGTCTTTTCGCTTTCGTTCACTTGTACAAGGAGCAATTGCCCTACTTCGACTACAATTGAAAAGTAGCCTTCAACTGAACTTCAACTGAACAAGTAAACAAGTGAACTGAGTTCAAGCTGACCCCACTGTTGATTTTTATGTGTGTGAACGAAAGCGAAAATACCACTGAGTTCAAGTGAACTCAGTTCACTTGTACAAGGAGCAATTGGTCAAGGAGCAACTGTCCGAGGAGCAATTGTCCAAGGAGCAACTGTCCGAGGAGCAATTGTCCGAGGAGCAATTGTCCGAGGAGCAATTGTCCGAGGAGCAATTGTCCGAGGAGCAATTGTCGCGGAGCAACTGTCGGGAGCAATTGTCAAGGAGCAACTGTCGTGGACCCGTCGTCGTAATATTTACACTTTGTTCCTGAAA
Source organism: Atriophallophorus winterbourni (assembly GCA_013407085.1). Lineage (NCBI taxonomy): Eukaryota > Metazoa > Platyhelminthes > Trematoda > Plagiorchiida > Microphallidae > Atriophallophorus > Atriophallophorus winterbourni. The sequence continues at coordinate 2,268 of JACCGJ010004523.1, forward strand.
CAGTGGCATCTTCTGGGACATTTAGGAGAATAAGGGTGTGCTTATTGCGATCATTTGTTTTGTTTCGGTTCCTTTCCAGTGGTGATTTTACCCGCTCTGACCATGACACATCAACAAATTCACGACATTGTGGTGATTGTTCGATTAACGATCAATAATACTCAATCATTCATCACCACTCATTCAGAAATAATCAATACTACTATCTTTCAAGTTCTGATTGTCACTCATTCATTCATTCTGATTCTGGTTGTTATTCGATACATACTGTGATTCGAGTGAGCGCGGTTGTTCTCACTTACATTCTTGGGCTGATTATTCAATACAATACAAAACAATTCATTACATTTGGCGTCGCGAGCAGTGGGTGCGCCCGAACAGGATACAATTCATACAATTCAGGATTCGGTGATTGATACAATTCATACAATTCAGGATCATTTCGTCATGGCAAAGTCAAGTCTAGAACCTCTTGATATAAATTCAAATGCTCGAGAAATAGAAGACTATTGTGAAAGATTCGAAATTTGGTGTATGACACGACCGGAAGCTGAGCATGATAAAAAATCGGTCCATTTTCTAAATTCAGTTGGAAAATCTGCATATACGTTAATCAAGAATTTAGCTTATCCTGATTCTCCTATTTCTCTTCCATACGAAAAGTTGAAGACGCTTTTAATGCAAAACGTGAAACCAGTAGATTTCGAGCCAACCGAAACTGCAAAATTTCATTCCATGGTGCGTCAGCCCAAACAAGAAATTCGTGATTTTATTCTACAATTGCTAATTCAGGCAGCGAAATGCAACTTCGGTGAGTCGTTAGATATGCAATTGAAAGATCGTCTAATTGCTGGAATACATGACAGTATTCTGCAGAATGACCTCTTGAAGCTGCCAAATCCCTCTTTTAAAGATGTTCGAGCTCACTGCGAACAGTATGAAGATGCGTGTGTGGCAACAACAGATTTGTCGCCAGCACAAAATTCCGTCATGTTCAATACACATGAACGTGAAAATGCCAAGGCTCAGATGCAGATAAATGATGATGATACCTTAACTATGCCGCTTGGCGAAAACGGAAACGTTGAATTTCATACATCCTATCATAGTATGGAGAACGCTCCTGTTACTCTGGATATTCAAACTGCATCTGGAAAGACAATTCGACCGATTCATAACAGTGTCATTGCTCGTGCTAAAGATCTTTCGTTTGATGATGAAAATTTGACTTCCCTACCAACCGATTCAAGCGCTTCTCCTGTTAACACGTCCACATCCGCCTGTATCATTGATTCGAACGGAAAATCTGGTTTTCATTACCAGAATTCTTCAGATACTATTTCGAATAAATCACCGAACGCATCTTATCAAGCGAATTCAGCACTGCCTTCTTGCTGCTTAACTAAACGATCGTCAGATAATGTACTTATCAAAACCGCTAGAGGAAAAGCCTTACTGGCACCTTTGACTACTGCCATTGGAAAAGCGATACAATTGTTGGTAACTGTGGATGATGTTTCGGGTTCGCTAGATCCTCCGTGGAGATCAGAACGTTTGTTGAACAAGCCGTACTGGGATTATACAAACCCAGGATCATTCGCAAACTGAGGTGGTTGTGGTGATTGTTCGATTAACGATCACTAATACTCAATCATTCATCACCACTCATTCAGAAATAATCAATAGTACTATCATTCAAGTTCTGATTGTCACTCATTCATTCATTCTGATTCTGGTTGTTATTCGATACATACTGTGATTCGAGTGAGCGCGGTTGTTCTCACTTACATTCTTGGGCTGATTATTCAATACAATACAATACAATTCATTACAGACATGTATTTTCCATGCCGTCCCGTAGCAAGTATGTCTATAGAAGTATATCTTCTAAATCCCTATTTTGCACTACTACCATGAGAAAACGCGGCTTATCTTGGCGTAGCGCTTCTAGGGGAGGACTCAAACGAATCCACGAAACCGGGTGGATCGCTTTTACATTCATTCGAGTGCACAGTTTCAAATATTCAGCCAAGCCATTCAGGTGTCTATTCTAATATAACTTCTTAGTCGACTCTGGCACGTTAGTGCAGATAATACTAAGGAAAATTACGTTCGAGGCAACTTTGGTTAAGAGGGCATTCGATGAGAACTGTTTCGACTTTACGACGTTTTTAACACTCACCTGGGTGCCGTGCTGCAACAATTCAACCTTCTCCAGAGAATGGTTTGTTGGTAGTAAATTTGAGCGTATTTGTCTGTTCCGTTTACATGTTTTAGGCTTGATTAATGGCTCTACAGCATTCTTCACTTGTGCAAGCACCTCTTACAGTTGCGACAGTCTACTCTCTATTGTATTAGACACTTTACCAACATATAAATGTATACTCTTGCGATGGACATTTATAGTTGAATTTCAACAGGCATGGCATAAATAACAAATAGATGGATAATGTATTGTGATGCTCACATCCCCATCCCTTACACACTACTACCAGGTCTCTGGCTGTTTGCCGTCATCAAGCGGAGACAGTAAAATCAGGTTCAGTGAGCATTGAAACAGTGGAAAAGCGGTAACCAAAGTTAAAATTGTGTGCAACTGTTATATAGGATTCTTACAAAGAACCACGATGCTCAAATACAGAATCACAAAGTGATTCCTAGCCAAGCGCTCGAAGCGCATATAAAAGACCAGTGTATTGTGGTGCTCACATCCTCATCCCTTACACGCCACCACCGGTTTCTGACTGTTTGCCGTCATCAGGTGGGGACAGTAAGATGGATAGTTATTATCGTTCACAAGCCTTACACACTCATCAGTCAAAATTCTCATCACAGGTCACGTGCAGGTGTAAATAGCAAAAATAATATTTAATAGAAGCACTATCACTGCTTACGGGTTCAGGCACTTGGCACAGGGGCCACTTGTTTCCATGTCGGTGTCGGGACAACAATCTTTGCAGTCACAGCTTGATAGATCCATTTTTCGCCTGTGTTGGATCTCGTGACGCAGTTACACATGCTGTTAGCCTGAATTGGGCCTGCCGGTTTAGGGATGAGCGTTTGCTCGACCTGTCGATATAGCGCGTTCGAAATCGTGATTTCCTCATTAAGTCAATTATCCACGATAACTCGTTAACCACATAAGATAGAACACTGAATCACGTATCAAAATGCTTAGCTTGGCGCGATCGTTGCAATAATAGCAAAAACCGAATGATAGTTAGCCGTGGGAAAACGTTTGCGCGCGTGAGCAAACGGTAACTTTGCTGTTGATGGGTTGACAAGATCAAAACCTATAAATTCCAATAGCCATAGTCGGAAGTAACACCAAATTATTGGAATGGTATAAATCCGAGAAGATTCAGCAAAGATATGACCAAAATTGTCAGAGCAACAAAAATGCGACCGCACTTCAGCACTTCGTTGAACTTAATTATGTTGAAAGAGTTTATTATTGAATCGGTTTATTTTGTATTTATTTTGTGTTATTGTACATCTTTTTCTTTAACACATTGTGACCAACTTTGTTTCAAATCATTGTTTCGGCCGTTGTCGGTCATCTTGTTTGAACTTGGACGCCATTCTGGCCTGTCATATTTTACTTTGAATTTTGAAACAATTTTTGAGTGTCATTTATGATCTGTGAACTTTGGACGACATTTTTGTATATTAAGTATCCAATCCATAGGTCGTCATCGAATTTATTTTGAAGAACTTTGTCTGGAGCATTCCGGGTCCATTTGTTTTGACTGTTACGATACAAAACATTTGAGGTTTGTACTATTGTTATCATAATTGACAAATACAGTACCGAGGCATAGCCGAATCGTTGTTATGAATTTGACGAACTAAGAAACGGGTAGTCTATGCGTTGCCCACGACCTGGACGACACATTTAGTCTACCGCTTGCGCATGTTAACAGCAACATAAATTTCTTACTCACATTTTAATCAACTTTTACTCTGAATCAAATCACCCTTGCTGAAACCCCGTTAATTAATACAACAGCATGGTCACGTTCTAACGAATTCTCTGCAATCAACTCGCGGTAAGCTTAACTTTCTAGTGAGATGCAAGAGTTGCAGATGTTAGAAGAGTTTCGATAAGAAGATCCATAAATATTATTATCACAAACAAATAGAAGTGTAGCGACCAAATCGTCACTGGGGGAATAGTTTCTGTCACGGAAACTAGTTGCCTGCTACAAGCGACGAGCGTTTACGAATCGATCCCAAATCAGAACAATACGTCAATTTACGCTGTACTCAACGGTAATCGAATACAGGTTTCAATGCAAACCCAACGCGTCCAATAAACGGAAGTCAAACAGCTTAGTTGAGAGCACAAAAATTACCGTTTTCCAATAACGGTATACACGGGTAACGGACAAATCAATATGTGCGGAAGCTTAAGTGCAACTAAACAAACGAACAATGTTCGGGAAAGAAAACTCTCACAGATTTAACATTTAGTTTAAATGTTATTTTTAATTTAAAAAACAAACAAAAAATATCACGGGAAAATTATGACACAAAAAACTTGATAAGGAACACGGGTGTAGGGTGGGAAACAAATTTCTTCAGTTCGTTTTATCTTTCTGGACCGAAAGAGGAATTTTCAAGACATCAACGCGGATTCATACAAGAAGCTTAATTCACAGAAATAAAAATCAACACACAACCTTTATAGCCACGATAAGCGGAACTTTAATACAAAATCCAGGCGGTTAGGGATAACAGGTCCTGTCAATGGTAAACAGAAAGAAGACCCATACCGTCGCAGCATGTCCCTTTTTTCATTAATCTAATCCTTCAGATTGTGTCATCGCGGGGTCATTTTCGAAAACGCATCAATATTTAAAGTTCAGTTGCGATTCGCTTTTCCTAAATTCAAAACTAGCGTAGCTTTATTCTCGAATACTTAATTGAAAAGCTCTTCTCGGGTATGGTATGTTCATTCTGTCTGAACTATAATACATTATACAATACAATTATATTTATATGAAAAGTGTTACAAATATCTTATATTAGCTCATACGTGTTTATACATATATAAGCATTGTCTCTGACATCCCAGGAGGTGAGTGTACCTTTCAAAGATGGCTTCTTACTACCATTGCAACGTGTCCATACTATTCTCGTCCGTCAACAAATTCTGAACTCCAAATACATCAGCCGGAATCACAATTTCCCGTTTTGATATTCTTTACCAATTTCCGATACCATCGGCTCGTCAGGAAATCGGAACTTATCGTCACGCTATAAGAAATCCTTAGATTCTTGCAACCGGATGCAGGTTTCTGACATTAATATATCGACACAGTTGATCCGGCACCTGTATTGAAAAGAGATTTGCATATCCTTATTTGCATCTGCCACTACAGGGTTGTTCACAAGCATTTCCTGTAGCAGAAATACCACACGAGTCTTTTCGTCTCCGTTTGTATCACTACTAACCGTGGTTGACAGCTCACGTCAGTGCGCTTTGCTGAACTTAACGGCTTGTTAGCTGCGATCACAACAAGACCACTGCTTGACATTTAGTCGTTAACAGCACAGTTGAACGCTTTCAACGCCACTTGGAAGCCGCATTGATTTCCATACCTTCAAGCCCTACTAGTACGATGCACTGCCAATTTTCTCACAGGGAATCAGGGAAATTCCTAAAGAAAACCTTGGTTGTACTGTCTCCGAACTTGTATACGAAAACAACTTCGCATGCCAGGTGAGATGTTAACCGGCAACTGTACAACTGGTCAGGTAGAAACAAGATGATACGTCACACAACTGAGAGCCGAAAGAGAAATTTTTATATTTTCCACGGGATCTTCAAATGAAAATAGTGCAATATAGATTGCTTACATATCAGAAGCGGTTTGCAAAACATATTGTTTAAATTGGTGGAGGTTCTTCTGTGACATACAATGGAAAGAAATCTGGGCGCTCGATAGTCGACTCAGACACCATTCTTATTATGCAAACAGAACAGGACTTCACAAAATTTTCTTTTCCGTTCGTGTCATTACCGTCAAATGACTATTAGATGCACCGTAAAAAGAAATCAGAAGCAAATTTACAAAACCGAATCCAGAGAATTATCGTGATATATCGTGCTGGAAAAAGAAGAAAGCAGTTGCTTTACACCTCTCAACGTGCTGGCGAATAGAAATTACATTTTGATTTTGCAGTATCGGTTATAAAAAGGTGCTCTCTAAATACAATCCGGAAAATCTCTTGGCGTTGTGATCGTAGAACTTTTCGAACGGAAAAAACTAGATCAAACGTATTGGCAGTGATTGGTGATTCTCTGCAGATTTCAACCGAAAAAAAATGCTCAACACACGATTGGGTGATTAGCCTCTTACTGTTCTGTGCAATTTAAATTGAAGTAAACTATAAAACGGGAATAACAAAAAGATGTGCTTCTTTTATAGTCTGCGTATTTTCCCCCAATTTTCCTGAATCGACGAACTCTCACCGTGATGGTGAATACATATTCCATCTGATTTTCCAGGAATCCGGAAGCAAGTTTGCGTGAACCCCAACCAGAATATTCAATATTGTGGAGCAAGATGCTTACACGCATACCATCAAACAATGTTTGAGCGCGAGGTTTAGTTTCAGAAATCTTAGAGATTGAGATTATCCTCCATTTCCCAACGGGCACAAAGATAGCACATACACACAATGAGAAGCCCAGAAGTCGAAACACAGTTGAATGGAATCGTGTAGGGTAAAATGTATATATTGAAAGCGTGATAGTTGCAGAGCCGGTTGGCTGACTTGTTGTTGACAGGTCCTGTGGTTGATGCCCATCTGGGTTGCTAGATGCTCGACATTAACGATAATATAAAAATAGGATAACCAACATTACCATTTCCATTCACAAAAACACATAGAAAGACATTGACATCCGCTACTTAGTGTTGTGCAATATGAAGTCAAACGATAATATTTCACTTAAAATACAAAAGATGCAGCAGAAATTATTGTCTGTTACAAAATATTCTGTTACGTGCTACTTACAGCAGGTCATATGAAATGTTTTGTCATCAATTCTTTCCGTTTTAACAATAGCATGTAGTTATTTGCGTGTGGAAATTTGCTGGATAAATAAATAAATAATTTATTCTTGGATCTCCATGGCATGATAAGCATGATCAATAATTAACAAATTGATTGTATGAAGAAAGCCCAATATGTATATGAAGTCTCACTGCGAATTCCTTCTCTTTTCCTCTTTTCCTATATGTGTTCAGGTTAAAGTAACCCGACAGTATCATATCTCACGCGCATTCTCTCACTTTATGACACTTTGCCTGGATCCAAGCTTTTGGTTTTATACATGCTGTGTGCTGATTCATTAACTCATCTTTCCTTCGTATACATATGTCATGCCTCTCTTTTCCTATGACAGCTACTGTATTCACGTTCTAGAAGATTTAAGTCTTTTGATCAGACCTTTGTCTCTTTCATTCTCTGAACGTTTGATTCAATTTCACACTACGCATGCATACAACATGTAACAAGAGAAAACAAAAACATGAATATAGATCGTTCAATTGGACTAAATTGATGCGCAAAATTATAGTTTCATTTTCTTCGGTATAGACGGCAAAGGGTGGCCCCGTGTAAGCCGCAATATACACTGGTAATTAACATAGTCTAGCCATTGGATAGATCTCCATTCAGCCGAACGAGTTTCATTTGACCGTGAAGTGCATTTCAAAAACAGCCAGTAGGCATGTAGGCAGCAAATACTTTTCCCAATAGGGCAAACCATATGTTAACTATCCTGTTGGATGAGGTGCACTTCGCAGCAAGCCGTTGAATTCTTCGATTCTTAATATCCATGGCATGACCTCTCGTTTCGGTATTTGGCATGAGCGTAGAATACCTAGACAGCTCGTTATCCTACTCTACCAACAGGATCCGCTTTGTCATCAACAAATCATATTTGATTTGACAATACTGGATGGAAAACTAGTAGGGGTTTTATTTGACGCTATTAATAACTCAAGGAGTTAATGAGATAACCAATTTGTTGCAAGACGTTGCACTCACTCCAACGCATTGCACGCCCGTAAAGGTGAGTCTCATGTGCGCGACCTATAACATCTTGAACACGTCAGCTGTTATATCAGAAGGCGATCTACGAATTGCTCGTAAAAGTGGTTTGCATTGTCAATCTTGTTCGCAGTATCAACTTTACTTTTAAAGAGTCGGAGAGTATAACCCTAAAGTCCTTATCATCAGCTACTGGCCCAATGGTATTGCTTTCGATGTAATATGATCTTCGCGGTCGACCTGATCCCAGGTGAAGAAATGCAATTTTCGGTCTTTAAACGGAAGCAACTACTTTAAAGACATGGTAACAACCTTGGTAATTTCTTTCTGCAGGATATCGCATTGATCAGGGTAGATGCCTAAGCCCACAATTTAAGATCGCCTGCAAATAACAAGCACGTTGATTGGATCACAGAAAGGGACCGAGAACAAACCCCTGCGGGAGACCGGAGTTTGCATCTCTGGGCTCAAAAATGCGTTCTTCACACAAACACGATTCTTCCGCCCAAATAGAAAATCTGCAATCCATTCAAGAAGAGAGCCGTTGATATTCAGTGCCTTCAGCTCCACAATCGGACGGCAATGAGGTACGTGATCGAACGGTTTGGTAAATTTTAATGAAAATTGCATCAACTAAACTACCAGAACCGATTATCTTGCACCAGTGCTCACGCGCTGTTAAAAGATTGAAGTCGCATGGTCTATGTTAGGAGTATCAAGGCGGTTCCGAGTTTAAACTTTTTGATTTAAGCATACAATTCTTCAGCTCCTTCGCCACTGTCTGTTCCATACTCTTCCCGACAACGGATTTCACAGTAACATGTCCATAGTTAACTGGCAACTAGAATCCCCTTCCTTAAACATTGGCTCCATTATACCTTGTTTCCAGCTTTCAGGCAAGCGGGCGGAATCCATGGACCTTTAAAATATATGGGTCAACGGGGCATCTATGATGTATGCTAGGTCTTTCAGCAGATGCGGATAAATCCAACCTGGACCTGGCTTGTATCTTTAGCTATTCTGAAAATTGACCAACCGAGTTTGGATAACTTACCAAATAATTTAGGGAATCTATTCGGCTGACTACGTTCCATTGTATACACAGAGGCATACTGCGTGTGTAACAACTCAGCCTTTACATAATCTCAATCAAATCACATAACTTCTTGAATCACCAAAGTTGGTAAATGTGGAGACGTTCTCGTTATCTTACGCATATAGGCGAAAAAACGTTTTGGGTATGATTTCGATTTCTTTTCCAAGGTCAAATCGAATGCAATTTCATTTTTTCGCTTCTCTGTGGTGAAAAATGTTGCAATCCTGTTTATATTCAAAATAGTCTGTCACTGATTGCTTATGTGCATTATCTTTCCGAAGACGTTTACATATTTTGAGCAAACTTCGGGAACATTTTTCCATCCCAAATAGGCCTCTATCCCATGGCGAGGAAAAATCAGGGGCACACAAGCATCTGTAACTTTCGTGATATTAGACGAAACGTTTTTCCACATTAATTCCAATGGCTTGTTAGATGGTGTAGACCAATCTAACCGATTTGTTGAGGACACGAGTTCTTCCTTGTTTTTGTCGTTCAAATATGTAGTTTTGTGTTCTGTCTTGTTTTTTAAAAAAAATATACTATTACTACTGGCGAACTCGATCCGACTATTTTGAGCAAAGTGGTTATATGGTTCATATCACTAGTTTCCAACATTACTGTCAGTAAGATTCTTCTAGTCAAATTTGTAAATGCTAGTGTTAAAGGTCAAGATTCGATTGCCACAGGCTGTTTGAGTCTTGCTCCATATGGCTGTAATTTAGAGATATGAGAGAGCTCATTCTCACTATAAACCCGGATGTGGTAATTTTAGAAACTTTTGTTCAATCAAAATATGACATCTATCTTAAATGGTATATTGTAGTAAAAATGTGACAAGCAAACACTTCAACCTAAGGATATTGTGCAATATGATTCGCGAGTTAAGGTGATAAGTTGAAGGAGGAAATAAGTAAGCGTATATGGTCCCGTTTGGGAGCAGAACATGCCCTTGAAGCGTATAAAAGTGCAGTATTATAAAGTAAACGTTATAAATTGAACGAATCATATGAATAGCGAGACGTACTTGAGAAATAGAATGAAAGGATAGAGACAAATTTCAAAGTTGTAGATCGTTTGAGGCTCGAGCTACATGCACATGGAAAAGTGTTTGCGACAGTCTAACCTATTTTTTGATGGACAACCTTAAAATGGTGGTCACGAGTATGAGTGGAGGAAGCAAGCACGAGCATTTCTTCACAAGTATGTGTTTTATCAGTTGATATTATGAACGTCAATATCAGGTCTCATCGATTCGATGGTATATTGATGAGAATAAATTTAGCGCGTTGTGACGTTCATGGTACCTAAGTCAACTGAAGCACTTTGATCAACCTTGTTGCATTACGTCGAGGCCGTTCAAGTAAAACGTAACGTTTTAGCCACCGGATCTGAACGGAAACAGTATACCCAAAACGTGGACTAACTTACGCATTCAGAAGAGACCAGGAAACATAATTCAAAACTGGTGAAAGCACGTCTCAAAGAACCGAATATGGCTGCCTTGATGCATTGAACAGAACAATTTAGGTAGTTCTAAACCAGCGCTTCAAATTCTCCCCTTGTTAGCGAACGATGTGCGGTGCATCGCCAAACTTATTGGTTTGGTTACTTTGTTTATGGATATTTCGATATTTCCCCGTATTAAACGACAAGTGGTTCGACACAGATCAAGCATAAAGTGAATCCAAATCGACTGCAAGTCACTTATATCGGCAGGGCAGTTAATCAGTGAACATGAGGAGTGTTCATTTAATTCCTTTACATATGAAGATAACCAAAATACACGTGGCCCGAAAAACAGAATCTTGATGTACACAACGTTTAACTGGGAATTATACGGACATGGTCTCTCTCCCATAATGGCACGTAGATTTCTAGAACTAATGAATGCAGCTGTCCACATTGAGACTGAAACACCAATTTTCAAGACCATGTGTTGTAAACTTTGTCAAAGGGTTTGAAAAAGTTTAAATGGATTAGGTCAACCCGCTAACCAGTGTTAACCAACTTGGTATAACTGTCTCTTTCCAGAAGTAAGTTGGAGGTCTGCCAATGGCCTCTAAGTAGTCCACGCTGTTCGCTAGTAATATGACCTGAAAGTTCCAATGCATTCAATATAACTTAAGAAATTGTTGACTGCATAATTTTGGACATTACAGGAATTAATGTGACTGGGCAATAAGCAGCTGTTACAGGCCAAGATTCGGTTGTCAAATTCTGCTTGAGACTTACTCCATATGGCTACAATTTATAGATATGAGAGAATGGATGAAGCGTAGACTCTACCTAGATTTTAGAAAGGCTTTTGAATCCGTTAATCACCGCCTTCTGGAAATTATGCTACCAACAAAGGCATACGGAATAGTATACTGCATGGATAAAAGCAGATTAGACCGGTAGAACAGGTAGGACAGTTAGGACTGGACAGGTAGGAAATCCAGAGTTCGTGTAGCAACTAAGCTGTCAAACAAAACCGACGTGATCAGTGGAGTACCCCAGGGTCAGTACTACGTCCTGTTCTATTAATTATTTCTATTGATGACTTGTCGTCTGCATTGAAGTACCCATGCTGCACTTTGGCGGAAAATGTGAAGTTCATCAGAACAACGGATAATGATACCTTGATGCAAGACCTTGAACGGGTCATACACTGGTCATACGAGTGAGACCTCCCACTGAACCATATTAGGAGTCAACTCTTGTCAGCACTTGTAGATGAGATTTCAGTCAAGGAAATTCTTCTGTGTTAACGCCACACAGTGTGTTAAGTATTTGTGGTACTGGTTAGGACTGACTTCAAATGGTAGAACCGATGCGCCGTTGCAGCTCAACGTTCTCGCAAAGTAATTTTTCGGCTGAGATCCGTGCTATTCAGCAGAAGACCCGATGTATTCCTGCCAATTTACAAAGCATCAGTTTCTCCGCATTTATAATATTGTGTCCAGGTGTGGTTACCTTAGAACAATAAGGACATCGTTTGATTGGAAAGCGTACAGCGTCTCGCAATTCGCATGATTAAGTGTCAGCGACGGACACATTACGCCGCACGCCTGAAGTTCGTAGAAGTTTTATCACTAACTCGCCGTTGTTTGAGTGAGGACCTAACTGAAACCCTTAATATCTTGAAGGAATTAAATGGCGTTATAATAAATGACTTCTTTGCCTTAAGTCCCGAGCTGGGTACCCGGGGCCATTCACTTAAAGTTGCTGAGAAGTGATGTCGGATAGACCTCAAAAAACACTTTTTCAGCCTTTAGGTGGTAGAATTCTGGAACATTATACCAGAAGAACTTCTATCCTGCAGTTCCGTCTCGAGTTTTAAGTAGGGTGTAGCGACCAAATCGTCACTGGGGAATAGTTTCTGTCACGGAAACTAGTTGCCTGCTACAAGTAACGGGCCGTTAGTGACGAGCATTTATGAATCGATCCCAAATCAGAACAATACGTCAATTTACGCTGTACTATATTGACAAAGACGATTAACACGCAAAATATAACAAACCTCAACGGTAATCGAATACAGGTTTCGATGCAAACCCAACGTGTCCAATAAACGGGAGTCAAACAGCTCAGTTGAGAGCACGAAAAAACACCGTTTTCCAATAACGGTAAACACGGGTAACGGACAAATCAAAATGTGCGGAAGCCCAAGTGCAGTTAAACAAATGAGCAATGTTCCGGAAAGAAAACTCTCACAGATTTAACATTAAGTTTAAATGTAATTTTTAATTTAAAGAACAAACAAAAATTATCACGGGAAATTTATGACACAAAAACTAGTTAAGGAACACGAGTATAGGGTGGGAAACAAATTTTTCCAGTTCCTTTGATCTTGTTGACCGAAAGAAGAATTTTCAAGACATCAACGCGGATTCATACACAGGGTTTGGACCGGAACTATGGTAAGTTATTTCCTGAATACTCTCCCTAATTGCAATACAAGCTGAGGAAATTCACCTTTTGCGTTATGCCACTATTCCCAGTAAATGCTAGAGTTTTCTTTTTTATACACTATTCTACTTCAGCTGAACTCTCACCGTGCTGAAGATAAAAAACTGTTTTTGTTTCAGCTTCTGTTATAACGCGGTGCTTCCTGAACACAATATGGAAAATCTATTGGCGTCGTGATCGTCGAAGTTTACAAACAGACAAAGAGGAAATAGGTTTTGGCACCGGTGGGTGCTTCTTTGCAGCATTCCACTGGAAGAAATTCTGGACGCTTGATTGGCTTGTTAGCCACATACTGTCATGTGTAAACTTAACTGAACTGAACTGATGATTTCGATAACTTTTTCCGGTTCTCTCCTTCGGTTGGTACACGAGGGCACGATCTTAATTCTTTCCGCAGAACTAATCTCGCCAACTTCAGTAATTGAATTCAAACATGAGCTGAACAAACGGTAGCAGGTGCTCTTTTCAGAGCATTATTTTTAACACGAAACCACAAAAATATTTGGAAAATCCTTTTGAAAAACAAAAAACGATTCTTTTCCATTTTTCGTATTTGTTGAAATAAACTGCTGTCCATCGTCTTTTCATTCGATTAGGCTTTCAACATGCATTAACTCTCTCACCTTTCGGTGATGATACCTCTCCCATGTTCTATTAACAGTTACACACGCCTGCGTTACTTACGAATCAATCCTGTTAGTGGCGGGTGTTTTCAAGCACACCTCCAAAATAATCTGGGCACTCGTTTCGACTTGGTCGACTATCGCCCTGTGATACTGATACTGATACTGATACTGAATAACAAATACTAGTGATTTCATGCACCAAACATTGTATACGCATATTATTGTATTGTTTCCTGGATAGCTGACCTCTCACCTCGCTGGTGAAGACAAACCCTACCTTACTTTCCAGATATCCGTAAACAAAAACGTGTGAAAAGTACGAACTTCATACACGATATCGAAGTGCCGGGTGCTCAACCGCATACCGTCTAAGAAAATCTAGGCGCGTGATTGGCTTTTAGCCACCTTCAGCCATGTGCTACTTGTACTTGAACTTCGCAAAAAAGTTAAACCTCAATGGTGGTCAGCCTCAGTTTCCCGTAGCGTACGTCACCGCGACGCAAAATGGAGGCGTTATAAGCTTACTCCCTCATGTGGGAACTGGGCCCGTTACAAAGAAGCGCGAAACATAGCTGTTTCCAAGATACGTGCAGCAAAGATTTCTTTCGAAATGAAACTCGCTCAAGAGGCCCATACTCATCCGAAACGTTACTACAGCTACGTTCAATCTAAAGGGTCAACACGAAAAGGTGTAGGTACCTTGAGAAGGGACGATGGCTCAGCCGTCATTGCAAGCACTGAAAAGGCTCAATTGTTTTCCTCGCAGTTTCAAGGAGTACAACGCCGAGATTATAACTCGAACGTCTCTGCGCCATCACTTCAATGTGTACTCGCTAATCGCCCCCTTTGCACTGACCTTACATTCGAGATACCTAATGTCGAGAATATATTGGCCAGCCTAGCTTACAACAAGTCGGCAGGGCCCGATAGCATCCATCCACGAATGATCAGACTGCTAGCGCCTATATTAGCTGTGCCGATCACAGAACTTTTCACATCATCCCTCAGTCAGGGTACCATTCCTTTGGACTGGAGAACAGTCGTTGTAGTGCCTATCCATAAGGGAGGAGCTTTCTCGGCGGTCAAAAATTACCGCACGGTTAGCCTCACTAGTGTACTATGTAAGGTTATGGAAAGATTGATCCGCGATAAAATATGTGGATATCTAACCAAACACTCTCTTTTGAATGGCGCACAACACGGCTTCCTAAAAGGTAGGTCATGTCTGACAAATTTGTTGAGCTTTCTTAACGAGGTTACTGAGAGGATGGATGATGGTATAGCTGTAGAAGTCTTCTATCTCGACTTTAGTAAGGCTTTTGATTCAGTCAACTATAGGCTCTTGCTTCTCAAACTCTCAGCCATAGGAGTATCAGGGAACCTTCTGGGCTGGATTCGAGCATTCCTTAGCGACCGTTCCTTTACTGTCAGGGTAGATGATACTTACTCCGCAAGTGCGCATGTAACGAGTGGGGTTCCCCAAGGCTCAGTCTTGGGGCCGTTGCTGTTCCTCATCTTCATTGATGATCTAGCCAGCCAACTGCGCTCACCCTGTTATATGTTTGCTGACGACGTTAAAATTGTCGGTAGGTCGGATAACTCCGATCTGATAAGTGATGTGGAAGCTGTAACAGCATGGGCGGGTAAGTGAAACCTTCCCCTTAACCTAGATAAGAGTCACTTGCTCTCTACACTAGCAGGCAACATGATTGTGTCTACGCCCTCAGCTCACACAGAGTTCCGTAGGGTAAAGTCTACTAAGGACCTAGGAATCGTAGTCTCCGCAAACTTTAAGTGGGCTGACCAATGTGCTGCTGCAGCTCAAAGGGCCAGGAGGGAACTCTTTCGACTACGTTCAGCCCTCACTTGCAGAAAAGCTGAGGTGCTATTGCCCCTCTACAAGGCAATAGTAAGGCCACATTTAGAATACTGTATTCAGGCTTGGAAGCCGTATTACCAGAAGGATATCGTGCAGCTAGAAAAGGTACAGAAGCTGACCACTCGCATGATCGAGGGGTTAGCATACACCAATTATGAAAATCGTCTATTAGCACTGGGACTTTTCTCATTTAGGTAGAAGCAACATAGGGGGAATCTTATAGAGACCTTTAAGGTTGTCAAAGGATTAAGTTGTCTCGAATTTGATGACTTCTTTCGGTTCTCTCCTTTGGTTGGTACACGAGGGCACAGTCTTAAGCTAAGTAAACAGCACACCAGGTTCGAATCCAGAACGCACTTCTTTAGCATCCATATAGTGAACGCGTAGAACTCACTTCCCGCAGAACTAATCATGGCAACTTCAGTAATGGCGTTCAAACATGGGCTGGACGAACGGTGGCAGGGGCTCTTCCCGGAGCATTACCCTTAAGAATAAATCCCTCCATATTTATGATAAAAAAACACAAAAATATTCGAAGAACATTTTGAAACACAAAAAAGAGTATCTTTTTCATTTTTTTGCATTTGTGGAAATAAACTGCTGTAATCGTCTTTTT